>MU228055.1:1831538-1865137 GCA_018584345.1 Thuja plicata | reverse complement strand
GAGAAGAAGAGACATCTCTTTAATAGAGATGTGAGAAAGGAGTTGCATGGTAACTCCCATATCTATGTATGCCACATTTCATAAAGTGTGTGCCACTTGTGTTATTTCCTCTTAAGGAGAAATCTAATGGATACCTTGGTTTATCCCAATTAAATAATACAACCAAGGGATAATAAAGGATACATAAAATGAATTATCCTCACAAGAGGACAAAATAGGTGTAGGGATTCCATAGGAATCTCCTACTTACATAATGCAAGTAAAGATAAATTTCTAAAAAATATTACAGAGATAAGGCTTTAAAGGGATACTTCAATAAAATAGATGACTTGATTGTAGTAGGGCCTAGAACCCCAAAACCATTCAAATTTGATTTCTTTAATGGAAAAGCCAGGAAAAATGTACAGTGCCCTATGCCATATTTTGGGAGAAAATGAAGATGTAACAATGCCTATCCACATAATGCTCATGGTGGTTCAGATTCTCCATCCCCACCTATCAGTAGTCTTTGACTTTGCATCTTACATTACACTACAAATGCATGAAGGTTTGGCAGGAATTCAAGACATCAATATACTGAAACCAATGGGATGGTATTCCCTCATGATGCACATGTTCTTGTCCATTAATGCAGATGTTTTTGAGGAAGAAATGGAATTGACTAAGTTCCAGGGTAATGAAGAGTTTCCTATTCAGATGTGGGGTGTTGATCTTTCATGGGACAGGAAAGAAGCTAGCTATGTTTACTTTGATATGATTTTTGCAACAAGGCTTAGATCACTGTTATACAATCAAAATGCCAGGGTCCATAATGAAATGATGAGGATTTTGAGACCTATGGAGTTTTCTCAAGAACTAAAGATTGCCCATAATTGGGGAGATCTAATTTTTTACCCTATTTCTATAGTTATTAGAGTTTATGGATTTAGGGGAACCCCTAATGTGCTGACCTACAGAGTCCCTCTCAAATTGGGAATTGTAGAGATCATAAGGCAATTGGGTGGATTACATGAGGAGACCCTAGCAGAAAAAATGAAGGGAAGCATTTTCCCTACCCTCACCAGAGCCCACCATTTCATCATAACCAAGAATGGGTGGACCCAATTTGACAAGTATTTTGAGCCCTATCACTTAGAAACATATGTATCCAGGTGTGCAGATAATGAGGAATTTATAATGGTTATATTCAGAAAAAGAAACAAATGTTTGACATTAGAGCATCAGTTCAACTACCCAGAGGATATCATCAAAAAAATTTTTGACCTAGGTGACCAAGAGATCAGAAAGGAGAAGTGGATTGTGTACAATAAGTATTTGGACTTTGTGCACAATTTTGACAAGTCCTATGATCCTCTCAAGGTATTCTCCCCATGGTCCAAGAAAATTGATTCTTTAATGACTTTATTTGAGGGAATAATGTAGACCTTAAATGAGAAAAAATTGAGGATAATGGAAGTTGAGCCAGAAAAGGCTCATGTTATTCTAAGACAAATTCAGCAAGGAAGAATGGTTCCACCTGGGGATTATGTAGTGTACAAAGGAGAGGGTACACAACCATCATGCCCAAAGCTGATAAACCTCCTCAGCACAAAGGGAAAGGGCCAAAAAGTGATATTACTCAAGAAATACCCTTCCCTAAGAGACAAAAGGTAGAAGCAAAAGAGAAAGAGAGTGAATTGTACTCTCCTACCCAGTCCCCCATGCTTTTTGATGAGAAAACCATTGCTGAGAAATTGGTTCAATTAAAGAATGCTGGAGAAATTATTGTTACTACTCAGGAGTTACAAGAAGGGATGTTGGAGGCCCCTAGGCATATAATAGCTGACCTCACAATGGCAGAATTCATTGGTAAGGATCTAGACCCTGTTACCAAGCAAGCCACTTGTTAGCTCTTTTTCTTGCACCACAACCTTAAAATGACAGTATACTGATTATAATTGAATGAAAAATCCCTTTTGACAAGATAAATTCTAATTGTTGAGGTATTTGATAACACTAGGGATACCTATTATCACCTCCTTTATTTTTGAGTTCCACAGACTCAAGCAGGTATTAGCTATTAAAGATTGCTGATTCTTCATCCTATGTATTTGGTGGACTAATTCATTCACATGTTACTTACTTCATACCTCACTATAATAACTTGTAAAGTACCTTGGAGATTGCAATAATTAATTTTAAATATAGTACTACAAGCCAAGCTATGGTCTTAATAACATAAACCAATGAGACAAGGACTTTCATCCTTCTTCCTTTTACTTTAGGAGGGGTAACCTAATGATCCACTCTTCAAGGGATTATCAAACTGAATGGTATCTTACTGATACAAATCCTTATGAGTTCAACTCATTTGTTCTTAATAACAAAATTATATTTGACTAAAATGATTTTGAATAGTATTGAATATTTGGATGATGATAGATTACCAATACAAATTCCTAGACCAGTGTCTATCCTTGGGCTTATAGAATCAATAAAAATCCACAGAAATATAAAAATAGAATACTATAAGATGCCTTACAACCTACATGTAACTTAGATAAAATGCCTTACAAACTATCATGTCACCTCTACAATATTGTATCAAATCCTTAGATATTGTTATGCTCCCTGAAACTACTCACAAAACTTAGTTCTTCCCTTGAAATAAACTTGCAAGCAATTAAATAGATACCTTGAACAAATATGCTCAAAAATGCCTTACAAATTTAAACATAAAAGAGCATACACAAGAAGTAAAGAGACAACAATAAGATAGAGTAAAGTTGCATTGTATTTTATTCATATTTTTTTGCTTCAATACAATAAAAGCTTGAAAAAGCTCAAAGACACAAACTAAAATTTAGAAAGTCTAGTTTTCAATATATTTCATCTCCCTTAACTATTACACTTTTTGATCTATTTATAGGCCCTTAACCATCTTGGAATCCTTAACATTAGGATGCAACAAGCTTCAGATGGTTTAAGGAACCTAACCCTAAAAGTACAGAAAAGACAAGAAATGAGAATGTAGAACCAGTGAGAAGACAAAAACAAGGGATGAGATTTGATTTTCTTTGTCTTCATCTGGATTCTGGCACCTTTGTCTGACAATGTTTAGCATAGCATCAAATATTTATACTGAGATCAAGTGACCTTCATTTCAGGCTAACCTACACTTGTATTTGATAATAACTAACCTCCCTATACTGACTGATCAGGCGCCAAGTGTTCCTCTTTACTCCTCATCTAGGATCTCCTCCTCTATTACCGCAGGCTTCTTCAACTTTGGTTTGGTCATCAAGTCCCATGCTGTTACTTCATCCTTTGCTGGCCATTTAAAACTTTGTATGCTTTGCAGTTGTCCTTTCTGTCTCTCCCATTTGACATCAATGATGCTTTTAACATTAATTAAAAACTTGTTTATGTCTATCTCTGCCTTAAAGGCCTCATCAAAAATCTTATTAAAACCATCTAAATCAAGATTAGATTCTAAAATAAATGCCTCATTTCTTGGAATTCTGCTATCAAACTCACTCCTCCAAGCCTCCAAGGCCTTGACCTGATCATCTTCTCCTTTCAAAGGAGGCACAAACCTATTAAAATCTGGTGAAAATAGGCTTATCTTAGCCTCTATCTGATTTAGCTTTCCTTTAAAGAATGATAAGGCTAAATTTACCTTTTTTTATCTCATCCTCTACCTCTGTAACAATCTCCAGTAAATCTAATCTATGTTGCTACAAAGAGGCAAGCTTCTCAAACATTTGTACCCTAGGAGACCAAGTGACAAAATAAGGGTTCAAAATAGTAATATACCCTGTTACTTCAGCATGTAATGTGGGTAATTTATTATAAGCATTAAGGATGATATTTGTTTTATCTTTTAATATATCTATCCTATGCTGGAGAATTCATCTTAGTTCATTTAGGGCCACCTCATTATTATTTTTTCCCACATCCTCTGTCTCAACTACTTCCTTTGCTTTAGCTCTCTCCTCTATTTTCAAAGGCTACACTAAGGGAACATAAAGCACATCACATTTCTCCTATAATTTCTTTGTCATCTTAGCAATGACCATGTCCTATTGATGTATCTTTATGTGACATAATTCCCTATCCTTTTCTAGGGCACTAGCTTCCTCAATCAAAATACCACACTTTTCAGACAACTATTTTGTCTTATCCTCGTTCAAGTGTGCCCAATGTGTCATGATCTGGGAAATCTCAAGATCTCCAGTATTTTGCATAGTCTAGACCATTTGATTTCCAACCATACTCTCCTAAATATTTACCAATTGAGGCTTTTGGTCTCTTGGACATAGGTTCCACATGGAAAAGGCTTGTGACTTTGGACTGTATCCAAATCCTTTAATCATATCGCCCATCTGTATCTCACTTGCCAACTTAAGATCTAGCTATTTTTTAATTTGATCAATTATGAATGTTGAGGCTAAATCCTAGCCCTCAGCAAGAAAAATTCTACTATTTAAAACCATCTTTCTTGCCTCATCAGGAGAGACATCTTCATTGTCAGGGTCATAGGCTTGCAGAGCTAGCAGAGCCTCATTTGTCACTATCTCTTCACCATCTGACTTCAGCTGTTCTCTAATTTTCTCCTTCTTATGTCATCTCAAAAAGTCTTTAAACTCATTAGTTTTAATAAAGCTGTCATCACTCAAAAATTGTTGCTAGTGAAGTAGCCTTTCATCAATACATGCCCTAAGAGGCAATTCTATGTTCTCCTCTTCTCCCTATTGCTGTCTTTTTCATTTTCTAATTTCTTTCCTCAAATTGTGATCAAACAATCTGTTGCAAGGAATAAGAGCACTTATTCTATCTCCTTTTTTCTCCTTTCTTGTATAGGAAGCTTGACCAGGTTCAACTTTTTACCTTTTGGTGGCAGGCTCCTCTATATCATCTTGAGCTAACTCTACAAAATTTTGTTGAGGTTGGTCCATTTGAGGTGGATGGGCATATTCTCCATCACTTTCACTCTCATACTCAGATTCTGAATAATCAGATTCTTTTCCCCCTTTCTTCCTATCTAAAACTCTATCCAATTGCTCACAGAGTGTATAAAAATTTATCAATCATAGCCTTGATTTTATCAAAACAGGTTAGGTCAGGGTAAAAACATCCAAATGATAATTCATTCCTCTTTATTTGTTTCTCCAAATTTAGTAAATCCTAAATTCTTTCTCTCTTGGTTCTCACCTCATCTTCATCAAAGATATTCCTTGTAACATCCTCCTCCACACAAAAACCATGTACATTTGTGTTTGGTATGGTAGGAGTTAGGAGCTTCCTAGTTCCTGCAATAAATCCTTCTAGGTCAATGTATCTGTATAATGTTTCTCTCATCTTGTAGCTTTCTAGCCACGTGCTCACTAAATAAATGGCACCCTTACCAATTGTAAATTGAAAAATTTCAAATTGCCTAGGGGTTAATTTCCCCTTCCTATGCGATGCAAAGTGCTCATTATCTGTCAACAACAACTGCCAGATGAACTCCATAGCTGCAACTCTAGATGGCACAAGATAAGGTAGGACATGAGGAGGATGTTTTCATCCATATACCCTTATCATAGTAAAATTTTCTTCTAAAAAAATATCTCCCAAGTTATGCTCACCCTCCCACTTGTCCACATGCTCACAAGGTCTCAACAACTGCAACACCTTTACTGGGAGTCTAATCTTACTAATACCCATGTTCTGCATCAAGAGATATACAATATTGTTCTCAAATCCATAAAATTCATATTCCTTGGATGTATAATTCCATATCCTAACCCAAAATTGAATAGGATCAGGCCAGTCTTGAAAAATCCTTTAAGGGTTCAAATTGTTCACATTCATGATCCCATAATTGAAATGCAATAACAAATGCATTAGGATAGAATAATGTAAAAAAATAGGTTCCTTTTCCTTAGGATTTTTCATCTTCTTCTGCACATCTACAAACCCCTCATGCATTTTGTCAGTGATATACTATATATAGTCATAACTAGTGCTAGAATGCACATCCTGCAAATCTAGTACCATCATCAAAATTCTAGAATTTATTTTCTCTGCTCCTCCATCTATACCCAACACTCTACATAAAGCATAACCAATGTACTTGATATAGAAATGTAAATCTTTAAAATAGCAGTGTGTAGTTCTAGGTATAGGGGCAATATTATTCCTAACCTCCTTAAGAATATGCTTCAGCAATTGGTTTCTAGCAATCCCAGGCTATAACCTATATCTTTCTTCTTTCTTGGTAATATTAATTTTGGTAGACATGGTACTATATAAACCAAAGGCTTGCATGAGTGAATTCCTATTCAAAATCAATAGGGTAGTACCATCATTCTTCTTAATTGTCCTAGACAGAGCATCATAATGGCTAGCAAGACCTAGAAAAAAGTCAACACATACATAAACATCAAGGACAATTAACCTAGCAAGACCACTAGTTTAAGGTTTTGATACTGGGATGGCTTTATCAAAATTATTATAAAAATAGTTATATAGAGAAAAACCTATGGAACTTGGAGTGCGGGCATCTCTGATTTCACAATACTCATCTGCCAACAAGTTGGCATTTGCCCTCTTGTTCTGTGTAGACCCAGGCAATAACTTCATAAATTCATCAGAGAAATTCCTCTTTCCCTTAACATCATCATCTACTTCATCACTCTTCCTGCTGGTAGAAGCTACATTGATTGCCTTACTCATCTTGTTCTATTTCCACTTCTCTTTCACTGATATTGAGACAAATCTCCTCTCTAGACTCGCTACACTTCTCTATGCACTACTAACAATTCAAGAACCTTGAAAACTGGAGAATTACCCTGAAATTGAACAATTTCTACCTTTTGAACACAAAAGACCTAGCAATTCTTCACTCTGCAATTCTAGATGTATGATAAATGAAAATGAGCCTATGATCATCTCTTTATGGTGACTTTTTCAAGTACTTAGCTCATCATTAAAGAGACAATCAATTTTGCCTTCAAGTTAACATGCTGTGGAATTAATTGAAATCCTAGCTATAGCTCATTAATGTGACAGGAAATCAAATTCATATGAGTGCATTTTTATAAAAACCCTTATAAAATTTGAATAGAATATCATGTCTTCATATAATTGGTTCCTCGCCAGACATCTCAGCTACCCTTTTTGCATCGTTATTAATCTCCTAGATTTTCATTGGACGCTGAATCTCTATGTTGTCATGTCAACAACTGCCACCTTTTATCACTTTTCATATTTAGCGACCACGTGACTGTGCAGTATCTCCTTGTTGCTGATCAAATTTCTTAACTCTCAATTCTTCTGGAGATCTAGCGACTGAATGTTACTTTTCATCTTTTAAACTCTTATTGCTAAGTCTCTGAATGTTTATTTTACTTTACGAGACCTTGCGACTAACCTTAGTCTCCCAATTGTTGATTAAAACTGCTACTTGATATTTCTTTCAGAGACTACGCGACATAGATTTATTCTTTAATTTTGATTTAGAGACTATGCGACTAAAGCTAATCTCATTGTCATGAGAACTTTTTACTCTTATGCGAATTTGATAGAGACTCAGCAACTACCGTTGATCTTTTATCATTCTGCATCTGATGGCTCCGCTAAGTCATTGAGTATGTTTTAAAACCCTTAAATCATTTGGAGACTATGCAACTAATCTTTATTCTATTCACTGTGGACACATGTCTCATCGTAACTATTTTTCTACAAATCACTGAAGAAATGCTGACTTAGTATTTTTAATCAATGACTACCTGACTACCATGTATTTCATTCAACTTACAGTTTGTCGCCAAGTCTCAAAATCTTTTACTTAACTAACTTTTTAATTGGATACTTGGTGACCAAAGCATTTAACTTGTCACTAATTACATTCTGATCTGGAGACCCCACGACTGAAACAATCCCTAAGTCTCTTGAAAATTTACTAACTATAGGATACATTGTGCGACACCACGACTTAACTTCCTATTTTCATGTTGTCAGGTGACGTGTTTCCCCATTGCGAGACTTCATGACTGAAGGACTTCGCTAAGTCTCGTAACTTATAAGGAATATTCTCTTTCTTTCTGAGACATCCTGACAATATTTAATTGCCAAGTCTCATGACAAAATGGAATATGCTTTTAGGATTAAGTGACTTAGCGACTATTAAAAAGGCATGACTTAAGTTTTTCAAAAAGGTAATGCGAAATTAGAAACTTGATTGACATTTTAGGAATTTTTTGCATTTTCACTCAGAAGACAGCTTAGGGTTTTGGGTTTTTCACTATTCATGTGGATTTTGACCTAAACACACAAAATTTTCATAGGGATACTTCAATTTGGGAAATATTTTCTGATTTGGGATAGAATTTTGGCATGAAGACAACAAAATTTTAGGGCAAACCAACAAAACTAGGAATACAACCAACACCAATGATGAATTCTTGTTAGATGACAATTTTGTCAAAACTAGGGCATTTATTCAATTTTTCTGGACAAGACATATAGATGAATTCAATCGTAAATGTTAGAAGCTACATGAAGCTTAGCCTCATTGTGCTAAGGATGATATAGAGAAAGAGGTCAAGCAGAAGATGGTCTTCAAATTTGATGAGAGCACCCCAGAAGAAGGTAGGGAATTGGTTAAGAAGCCAGGGTGCTTATATTACCTTAATGGAACTTACCAGATGCAAAACCAATGAGCACTGCTAGGACATCAATTGGTGCCCAGTTTAGTGAAGACCATGCAGCCTTGGCCATCTGGTCATTGAAAAAGAAAGGAAAAAGAAGAGTGAAGGAAGATGATGGGATTAAGGATACCAAAAACCTCATTGTTAAGAGAGTTTCTGACACCTCGGGTACATAGGCAACAAACTTAGCCTTTCAAACAGCCAATTTAAGCCTGAGAGTAGTTGAGAAGGAGAAAGAGGCATATGATAGCCTGAACATGAAATATGAGTTTGTGCTCAAAGCCTACAATGATGAAAGGGTCAAGTCCCTATTAAAAGATAACAAAATAGCATCTTTGGAAGGAAAGAAAAAGGTACAATTAATGCCCCAAGGGGTAATTGCTCAAGAGCCTCACCAACCCTCCTCATCTAGTCCATTTGCGACTTATCCCTCATCCCCTACACCTTTGAGTCCAACTACCTAGGATGCCATTAATGCTAAGAGAGCAGAGTTGGAAGCTGAAAAGAATAGGCTTATCGATGAAAGATCAAGGTTAGAAGGAGAGGGCAAGAAGGATCTTGAAGAATGCCCTGCATATAAAGAGGCTAAGCAATTGGTGAAGCAAAGGTGTTTTGACCAAATATATTCAAACCTCAAGAGATTTTCTAGTGAGGTTCGCCTTGCCAACCTCTATTTATTAGGAAAGAAGATTGCTAGCATATTGAATAGTCATGATGAAGGAAATGAGCAGTGGGATCTAATAGTTGATAAATGGAAGGGGAAGGAAGTTCATGTCAAATCCTTTTACTCTCTCTCAAAGGAACAAAACATTATTGACATTATTCTAACAAGAACCCACAAATGTCGTAAATCAATGGTCAACTTGGACACCAAGAAGAGCATGGTCATCAGAAGAGTAGAAAATTTGAGAGGAGAGTTCTCTAGGGATAGATATGACATGTTTCCCAATATGTTCAAAATGGATGGGAACATAAAGAATGAAGCCCTATGCTTAAGGCAACTGAATGAAGCACTAACCAACAAAACAAAAAGTATTATTACATTGGGAAATACAGGCTGGTTTATGCTAACTATTGACATTCTAATAAATCCAAGGCATTTTTTGAATCCTGGGAAGTAGAAGTTGAGAAGGCCAATGCTGATTGGGAGGAGTTCAGTAACCAGAAGGATGAGGTGCTCAATTTTAGTTGGCTAGATGATGAGGTGTTTACCACTTGGGTGAGCACATATGGTGTGGTCACTCAGGTAGCATAAGGCAGTAAATATGAGAGTGACAGTGAGCATCAAAGATGCTGAGCTATGTGTACAAATCAAGATCAAGGATTCTACATCACTAAGAGGACATATTCCAGGTGATAAGGACCCAACAACTTGAGAGCAGCATCATGCATTCAGGCAGTCACAGGATAAAAGATTACATGGCTTGTAACAAAGATTTGTTATTCCCTTTGCCTTATTTTTGTCTCATCTGTAAAATGTATTTTTTCCTTTAGCTTAGTAATCCAAAGCTTGTTGCATCCTTATTTTCCAAAAGGATTCCAAGATGACTAGGGCTATCTATAAATACCAAATTGTAGTATTCTAAAAGGGATGGTAAAAATAAAAACTGCAAATTAGACTTCTAAATTGTGTTTGAGCTTTGGTTTTGAGTCTTTGAATGTATTGATGTCAAGTTTATATTAATGAAATACAATGGAATCTCCATTTTTACACCAATGATGTCTTCTTGTATTAGCTCTTAGTTCTTGTATGTTCAATTTGTAAGGCAATTTGAGTATACTAGTTATAAGGTAGGCATGTCATTGTTTGAGTTGCTTTCAAGGAAAGTTTAAATCTTGCAGTTAATTGTAGAGGGTTAGGGTTTATGCAGGAATTTGATATAGGGGTGTGAGGATGAGAGGATAGTATGTAAGGCATTCCATTTGAGGTTTTGATAATATTTCAATTAATTATCCATGATATATGTGTGTTGATTTTGACTCTATGACCCATGATTAGGCACTGGCCAAAATGCTGACAAGTAGTTGTTATCATCAATCCAATATTAATCAATCTTTATGTTTTTTTAATCTCAAATACATGTCTAGTTAATGGTATTGAATAAAATTCACTTTAGTGATTCCTTGAAGAGAGAATCAATAGGTTAGCCTTCCTAGTTCTGAGAACTTAAAAGGAAGAAGGATTTTAAATCCTTAATCCACTGTGAGATTCTTTGTGCATCAGTGAATCTGAAGATAGGTGCACCCACCATAGTTTGTGGAGCTCATAGTGAAGAAGGATAGCATCCTTGTTAAATAGCCTTATTCATTTATGAATCAGAGTTGGGAATAGAGGGTCAGGCATTTATTGTTGTTTGAATTGATTCCTAGAAGAAAAAGAGCTAACATGATGTAGTGGGTCTACCTTTCCAGACACACTGCTATGGAAGTCATGCTGCTTGGTGTAGCATGGGGGGTGGGTGGTCCCCACCACCCCCACAAAATAACTTTCTTTCCCATTTTTATTTTTAAATTTCCTTTTTTAATTTTTTTGTCTTGTTTTATTTTGATTTTTTTCATTATTTCATTAAATTACAAGGGACGCTGGAGGCCCCTAGGCATACATCAGCTAACCTCACAATGGTGGAATTCACTGGTAAGGAACTAGATCCTATTACCAAGCAAGCCAGGGATGAATTCTTGTCAGATGACAATTTTGTCAAAACTAGGGCATTTATTCAATTTTTGTGGAGAAGCCATATAGATGAATTCAATCATAAATGTTAGAAGCTACAGGAAGCTTAGCCTCATCATGCTAAGGATGATATAGAGAAAGAGGTCAAGAAGGATATGGTCTCCAAATTTGATAAGATCAGCTGGAAGAAGGTAGGGAATTAGTTAAGAAGTAGGGGGTCCTTATATTGCCTCAGTGGGACTTAGCAGATGCAATAGTTTTTTATGCTGTCAAGAAATAGGAAAAAACAATGAGCACTACTGGGACATCAATTGGTGCCTAGTTTAGTGAAGACCATGCAGCCTTGGCCATCTGGTCATTAAAAAAGAAAGGCAAAAGAAGAGTGAAGGAAGATGATGGGATTGAGGATACCAAAAACCTCATTGTTAAGAGAGTTTCTGACACCTCGGGTACAGAGGCAGAAAACTTAGCCTTTCAAATAGCCATTTTAAGCCTGAGAGTAGTTGAGAAGGAGAAAGAGGCATATGATAGCCTGAACACAAAATATGAGTTTCCACTCAAAGCCTACAATGATGAAAGGATCAAGTCCCTATTAAAAGATAACAGAATAGCAGCTTTCAAAGGAAAGCAAAAGGTACAATTAATGTTCTAAGGGGTAATTGCTTAGGAGCCTCACCAACCCTCCTCCTCTAGTCCATTTGTGAATTATCCCCCATCCCCTGCACCTTTGAGTCCAACTACCTAGGAGGCCATTAATGCTAAGGGAGCAGAGTTCGAAGCTAAAAAGAATAGGATTATCAATGAAAGATCAAGGTTAGAAGGAGAGGGCAAGAAGGATCTTGAAGACTCCCCTGCATATAAAGAGGCTGAGGAATTGGTGAAGCAAAGGTATTCTGACCAAATATATTCCAACCTCAAGAGATGTGCTAATAAGGTTAACCTTGCCAACCTCTATTTATTAGAAAAGAAGATTGCTAGCATATTGAATAGTCAAGATGAGGGAAAGGAGAAGTGGGATATAATAGTTGATAATTGTAAGGGGAAGATATCCCATGTCAAATCCTTTTACTCTCTCTCAAAGGAACAAAACAATATTGACATTATTCTAACAAGAACCCACAAATGTCTCAAATCAATGGTCAACTTGGACACCAAAAAGAGCATGGTCATCAGAAGAGTAGAAAACTTGAGAGGAGAGTTCTCCAGGGATAGATATGACATGTTTCCCAATATGTTCAAAATGGATGGGAACATATAGAATGAAGCCATATGGCTAAGGCAACTGAATGAAGCACTAACCAGGAAAAAACAAAGTATTATTACATTGGGAAATACAAGCTGGTTTATGCTAACTATTGACATTCTAAATAAAGCCAAGGAATTGTTTGAATCCTGGGAAGTAGAAATTGAGAAGGCCAATGTTGATTGGAAGGAGTTCAATAACCAGAAGGATGAGGTGCTCAATTTTAGTTGGCCAGATGATGAGGTGTTTACCACTTGGGTGAGCACATATGGCGTGGTCACTCAGGTAGCATAAGGCAGTAATTATGAGAGTGATAGTGAGCATCAAAGATGCTGAGCTATGTGTACAAATCAAGATCAGGGATTCTACATCACTAAGAGGACATATTCCAGGTGATAAGGACCCAATAACTTCAGACCAGCATCATGCATTCAGGCGGTCACAGGACAAAAGATTACATGGCTTGTAACAAAGATTTGTTATTCCCTTTGCCTTATTTTTGTCTCATCTGTAAAATGTATTTTGTCCTCTAGCCTAAATATCCAAAGCTTGTTGCATCCTTATTTTCCAAAAGCATTCCAAGATGACTAGGGCTATCTATAAATACCAAATTGTAGTATTCTAAAAGGGATGGTAAAAATAAAAACTGCAAATCAGACTTCTGAATTGTGTCTAAGCTTTGGTTTTGAGTCTTTGAATGTATTGATGTCAAGTTTATATTAATGAAATACAATGGAATCTCCATTTTTTCACGAATGATGTCTTCTTGTATTAGCTCTTAGTTCTTGTATGTTCAATTTGTAAGGCAATTTGAGTATACTAGTTATAAGGTAGCCATGTCATTGTTTGTGAGTTGCTTTCAAGGAAAGTTTAAATCTTGCAGGTAATTGTAGAGGGTTAGGGTTTATGCAAAAAATTGATATAGGGGTGTGAGGATGAGAGGATAGTATGTAAGTCATTTCATCTGAGGTTTTGTTAATATTTCAATTAATTATCCCTGATATATGTGTGTTGATTTTGACTCTATGACCCATGATTAGGCACTGGCCAAAATGCTGACAAGTAGTTGTTATCATCAATCCAATATTAATCAATCTTTATGTTTTTGTAATCTCAAATACATGTCTAGTTAATGGTATTGAATAAAATTCACTTTAGTGATTCCTTGAAGAGAGAATCAATAGGTTAGCCTTCATAGTTCTGAGAACTTAAAAGGAAGAAGGATTTTAAATCCTTGATCCACTGTGAGATTCTCTATGAATTTGTGAATTTGAAGATAGGTGCACCCGCCTGAGTTTGTAAAGCTCAAAGTGAGGAAGGATAGCATCCTTGTTAATTAGCCTTATTCATGTATGAATCTGAGTTGGGAATAGAGGGTCAGGCATTTATTATTGTTTGAATTGATTCCTAGAAGAAAAAGAGATAACATGATACAGCGGGTCTACCTTGCCAGACACACTACTATGGCATTCGTGCTGCTTGGTGTAGTGTGGGGGGTGGGTTGTCCCCACCACCCCCACAAAACAACTTTCTTTCCCATTTTTATTTTTAAATTTGTTTTTTAAATTTTGTTGTCTTCTTTTTTTATTTTGATTTTTTTTATTATTTCATTAAATTACAAGAAGTGATGCCGGAGGCCCCTAGGCATACATCAAATGACCTCACAATGGTAGAATTCACTACTAAGGAACTAGACCCTATTACCAAGCAATTGAGGGGTGAATTCTTGTCAGATGACAATTTTGTCAAAACTAGGGCATTTATTCAATGTATGTGGAGAAGCCATATAGATGAATTCAATCATAAATGTCAGAAGCTATAGGAAGCTTAGCCTCATCATGCTAAGGATGATATAGAGAAAGAGGTCAAGTAGGATATGGTGTCCAAATTTGATAAGATCAGCCCGGAAGAAGGTAGGGAATTGGTTAAGAAGTAGGGGGTCCTTATATTGCCTCAGTGGGAATTAGCAGATGCAATAGTTTTTGATGCTATCAGGAAATAGGAAAAACCATCAAGCACTACTGGGACATCAATTGGTGCCTAGTTTAGTGAAGACCATGTAGCCTTGGCCATCTGGTCATTAAAAAAGAAAGGCAAAAGAAGAGTGAAGGAAGATGATTGGAATGAGGATACCAGAAACCTCATTGTCAAGAGATTTTCTGACACCTCGGGTACACAGGAAGCACACTTAACCTTTCAAACAGCCATTTTAAGCCTGAGAGTAGCTGAGAAGGAGAAAGAGGCACATGATAGCCTGAAAACAAAATATGAGTTTGCACTCAAAGCCTACAATGATGAAAGGATCAAGTCCCTATTAAAAGATAAAAGAATAGCAGCTTTCAAAGGAAAGCAAAAGGTACAATTAATGCCCCAAGGGGTAATTTCTTAGGAGCCTCACCAACCCTCCTCATCTAGTCCATTTGTGACTTATCCCCCATCCCCTGCACCTTTGATTTTAACTACCCAGGAGGCCATTAATGCTAAGAGAGCAGAGTTGGAAGCTGAAAAGGATAGGCTTACCAATGAAAGATCAAGGTTAGAAGGAGAGGGAAAGAAGGATCTTGAAGACTCCCCTACATATAAAGAGGCTGAGGAATTGGTGAAGCAAACATGTTCTGACCAAATATATTCCAACCTCAAGAGATGTGCTAATGAGGTTAACCTTGCCAACCTCTATTTATTAGCAAAGAAGATTGCTAGCATATTGAATAGTCAATATGAGGGAAAGGAGCAGTGGGATCTAATAGTTGATAATTGGAAGGGGAAGATAGCCCATGTCAAATCCTTTTACTCTATCTCAAAGGAACAAAACAATATTGACATTATTCTGAGAAGAACCCACAAATGTCTCAAATCAATGGTCAACTTGGACACCAAGAAGAACATGGTCATCAGAAGAGTAGAAAATTTGAGAGGAGAGTTCTCTAGGGATAGATATGACATGTTTCCCAATATGTTCAAAATGGATGGGAACATAAAGAATGAATCCCTATGGCTAAGGCAACTGAATGAAGCACTAACCAGCAGAACCAAAAGTATTATTACATTCGGAAATACAGTCTAGTTTATGCTAACTATTGATATTCTAAATAAAGCCAAGACATTTTTTGAATCATGGGAAGTAGGAATTGAGAAGGCCAATGTTTATTGAGAGGAGTTCAATAACCAGAAGGATGAGGTGCTCAATTTCAGTTGGCCAGATGATGAGGTGTTTACCACTTGGGTGAGCACATATGGTGTGGTCACTCAGGTAGCATAAGGTAGTAAATATGAGAGTGACTATGAGCACCAAAGATGCTGAGCTGTGTGAAAAAATCAAGATCAAGGATTCTACATCACTAAGAGGAGATATTTTAGATGATAAGGACCCAACAATTTCAGAGCAACATCATGCATTCAGGCGGTCACCGGACAAAAGATTACATGGCTTGTAACAAAGATTTGTTATTCCCTTCGCCTAATTTTTGTCTCATCTGTAAAATGTATTTTGTCCTCTAACCTAGTCATCTGAAGCTTGTTGCATCCTTATTTTCCAAAAGGATTCCAAGATGACTAGGGCTATCTATAAATACCAAGTTGTAGTATTCTAAAAGGGATGGTAAAAATAAAAACTGCAAATTAGACTTCTAAATTGTGTCTGAGCTTTGGTTTTGAGTCTTTGAATGTATTGATGTCAAGTTATATTAATGAAATACAATGGAATCTCCATTTTTACACCAATGATGTCTTCTTTTATTAGCTCTTAGTTCTTGTATTTTCAATTTGTAAGGCAATTTGAGTATACTGGTTATAAGGTAGCCATGTTATTGTTTGTGAGTTGCTTTCAAGGAAAGTTTAAATATTGCAGGTAATTGTAGAGGGTTAGGGTTTATGCAGGTATTTAATACAGTGGTGTGAGGATGAGAGGATAATATGTAAGGCATTCCATCTAAGGTTTTGTTAATATTTCAATTAATTATCCCTGATATATGTGTGTTTATTTTGACTCTATGACCCATGATTACGCACTGGCCAAAATGCTGACAAGTAGTTGTTATCATCAATCCAATATTAATCAATCTTTATGTTTCTGTAATCTCAAATACATGTCTAGTTAATGGTATTGAATACAATTCACTTTAGTGAATCCTTGAAGAGAGAATCAATAGGTTATCCTTCCTAGTTCTTAGAACTTAAAAGGAAGAAGGATTTTAAATCCTTGATCCACTATGAGATTCTCTGTGAATCAGTGAATCTGAAGATAGACACACCCGTTTGAGTTTGTGGAGCTCAAAGTGAAGGAGGATAGCATCCTTGTTAATTAGCCTTGTTCATGTATGAATCTAAGTTGGGAATAGAGGGTCAGGCATTTATTGATGTTTGAATTGATTCCTAAAAGAAAAAGAGCTAACATGACACAGTGGGTCTGCCTTGCCAGACACAGTACTATGGCAGCCGCATTGCTTGGTGTAGCGTGGGGGGTGGGTGGTCTCCACCGCCCCCACAAAACAACTCTCTTTGCCATTTTTATTTTTAAATTTCTTTTTTTTTAATTTTGTTCTGTCTTCTTGTTTTATTTTGATTTTTTTTTTATTTCCTAAAAATATATATATTAAATTTTAAAATACAGGTTTAAAATACAGGACTATAATTTTTTCTCAAAATCAGTAAGTACAACAATTTTAAACAATTAATTTCCACCAATTTTTCAAAGGAAAAAATATGGGGAACTATATGAAATTGATTTAATAAATTTATCTAATACATAGAAAGGCAAATAAAGTTCCCAATTTTTTTTCTAATGTTCAGAATTGAACCATATTTTCTTTTAGAATGATTTTTCCCAATTTCTAAACAACCTAATCTTTCAAATTTAAACATCTAAAACTCTAAATCCAAGAAATATAATTAATTTCAATTTTTCTTTTCTAGGGTTTAGTTTTCTAACAAGAAGACCTAGTTTATTCCTTTTACCTAAAATTTTTAGAAACATATATTGAATCCTATTGTACGAAATACTTTCAAGAGTAATCTATTCAATATGATCATTGTTTTGATATGCATGTATTACTTTTCCAGAAACAAGAATAAATCAATTGGGTTTTCAAACCCTACCTCACGGACACTGGAGACTATGTATAAGAATTCTGAAGTTGATAACCTTAATGACCTCCAAATTAGCTCCCTGAAGATGAAATTGAGCATGAAAGAAGGCCACCTGCAATGATGTCTCCCAGATTCGAATACCAAACTCCAAACAAAACTTTTTCAATCACAATGACAAAAAAATTCTAGAGGTCTCCAACCTTCCATCCAAAACTTGTCTGTGTAACTCTAGAATGATAGAAAATGGCTTCATAAAGCCTCAAACCCTAATTTTCCAATAAAATAGAGAGAACAACCAACTTTCCTTCCTTTCAATTTTGTAGAGAAAAAACATTCCTAAATTATAAACAAAATATCATTTTTAATTAAAAATTCCTCTAAATTGATTTCTAGAAAAAGGAAGAAAACAAGTTCTAAAAAAAAACATGATGATTCCTTTATTTAAATACAATAAATATATTCACAAAATCAAAAGCTTTTATCCATATAAAATTCAATTAAAAATTCAATTTATATTCAGTAATTCAAGGTTGCAAATAAATACTTATTTAAATAATTAAACATATTATATAATTAGTATTGTAAAATTGGATTTTAACTTATTTAAATAATTAAACATAGATATTTAATTGATCATATTAATTAAATACCCTACATTTAATATTTGAATAATTTCAACACACACATGAACATGAATATAATTAATTTGATAATTAATTAAATTCTAATAAGAAAATGATGACACTCAAAAGAAGACACTAAAGAACAACACAAACATAACACCTAGGAGGTAACCCTGAATTTACATCCCTTGGACAAATTTGGGTAGGGAAGATACACTGATTCATTTCCAATCTAAGGATAAATTAGGTTTTGGTTAGGGTTTTGGGTCTGATTACTAACTCCCCTCTTTACCAATTGAGATGTAGTCCTGGCACGCTCACTCCTGCCAATTCAGTGAAGACGATGCCCTATACCTGCAAACCTGTCACAACAAGATCATGCATGTACATCTAAAATATATCATAGAAAACAATGACATGGATCGGTTGAACATGTGGGTCTTGCAAATGCAAGTAACTACATCTCCTTACTCTGCCACACCAAACACGCCATACATACATAAACATGTAATCTAACCATACACATGCAAGTATGGGCTAAGTACTCAAAAACATCTAATACAATGCATAAGCAATAATCATCATGAAACCTCATCTATTTGTAACACATAATATAGAATTATAAATCTGTACATAATCAGCTAACTAAGAAAGTATATCAACATAGCCCAAAATAATCTGACATAATCCTGAAACAATAGCCTAATAGAGTACGACCCTAAAAACTGAAAGGAACCTAGGGTTGGGTATTACATCCTCCCCCCTAAAACTAGTCTTACTCTTGGAATCCTCAACAAGGATAGAGATATGAATCTCTCAACAAAATAATCCTACTAAGTCACAAAAGTATCAACATGCATATCCCATAGGTTCCTTCCCAGCTCTCTAATTTAAACACTGGCAAACATTACCTACCATAGGAATGTAAAATCTAGCCATTGGCCATCTATTCATAGGCTCACTCATAGGAGCCTGATACACCAATGGATGGCAATCAAAGGTTGCATACGCTCCATGAGATCCACCACCACTCCCAAATGTAGGCTCAGAAGCTATTGGCCTTTTCCCTGAGAACTGAGATGCACAGTGACTCCAGTTGGCCATAATGTGACCAAATAGTCCACATGAAAAACAACCTTCTCTACCACCACCTCCTCTAACCGAAGGTGCACTAGACTATTGATAACTCCCTCTGCTAAATATCTATTGTGCACTCTATGTAGGATGACTAGACTGATTACACCTAAAGCACTGGCTATTACGGAGGCTCCTAGAATGAGAACCACCACCCTGATTAGGAGGAACAAATCCACCCTATTGTTGCAACTGATTATCTTTCAAAAAGGAAGGAGGACCCCTAGAATTACCAGCTCCTCAAGAATGATTACGTCTAGAAGTAGAAGTAGGAGCACTAGACTGAACACCCAACTGATTGTCATGACCAAAAGATAAATTTTCCTTTGCAAGGGTATCTTTGATCACTGTAGCCTTGAGGGTAGTAGGCTCCAAGAGCTTAAATTCCCCAATGATGCATTCATTAACCCCCATAATGAAGTGTTGAATCATGAGGGATGAATCTTTCCTATGCTTGGCATACTGCTTGAGCTTGAAGAAACAATGCTCATACTCCTCTACTATCATAGTCAAGTGATGCAGATTATGGAATTCATCTGCTCATTTTTTCCTCCACTAAGATGATAGGAAGGTCTCTTAGAAGTTCTCAAGCAACAACTCCCAAGTGATGGTATCCATGTGAAGCCCTAACTTCTCCTCCTTGATCTACCACAAAACTACCACAAAGTGGAAGAGCTGGATAATCGCATATCTGGCCTTAGTATTGCTACTAAGCGGGTGTAAAGTAAAACATCTTTCCAAGGAAATAAGCCAAGTCTTTTCCTCTGACCGTGATCCTTTCCCATCAAAGGGAGTAGGTTGTGATGTCATAAGATCCCTCATATGGTTTTCCATGATTGTATCAAGGTCATGTACATAATTCCTCCTTAGAGGACTCATGGATCTTTCCCTCACCCTCTCCTCTATCTGAGAGCAATGAGAAACATCCTTCTCTACTCTACCCTAATCAGGACCTAGACAATTCAAAATTGCTTGTAACATGTGCCTCATGCCTGGCTCTTTAGACTTAGCTTGATGTTGATCTCTATGATCATCTCTATTTTTCTATTGAGCATTCTCTTGTTTGACACTTGCGAAAGGGATATGATTTCTACCCCTCCCACGGCCATCAGCTCAGTCTCTACCATGACCCCTAGTAGCTCTAGTCTCAATAGACATGATTCCTGAAGCAACCAAAAACCACACAACAATCACAATACAACTCAAATAAAGACAAAGCCAAGACAAATTCACAATGCAATGGTTAACAACCAAAGAATCCCTTTCCACATGTATCTAATTATAATCTCCCTCCTTGGATAGAATTAAACCTGTGAATAAGGCATGAGCTTTTGCAATATTATTTGTACCTATAGGTAGGGGAGAAGTTGTGATTGCAAGGACCTCGCCCTAAAAATCTCAAATATAGGGTCCCAAGCCTAACATGCCTGGGTTCCCTCTGGAAGCCCCATCAAAGTTAAGCTTCACAGTACCCTATGTGGCTGGATACCAATGAAGAGCTGATCAATCCATCAAAAGAGAACCATCTTTTGCTATAGTACACCTTGTGGGAACAATTATTATTTTTCATTTGTGAATGATATTTCCATCCCAAGGTGTGATGACTAGATTAAAATTGCATCTCATCAAACTAGCATTAACCATTTTTGATAATTATTTCTCAATGCCCTCTAAAACAACTTCAATAGGAGAAGAGCTATTTATGAATATTTGTTTATTTCTTTCCCACCAAATGGCCCAAACAAGTAAGGCTGGGACACATTTCCAAATGTTCCTAAATATTGAGTTAACATGTAATACTAGCCATGAATGGAAGAGATCCCAAATATTGTTTGGTAGAAGAGTGCTACATTGTAATTTTCTTAGGACAAATGCCCAACATTCTTGTGCAAATGTACAACTTAGGAATAAGTGGTCTATTTTTTCAAATCTATCATCACACATCACACATTTAAATGGTAGTGTAATCGCGACTCTCTGTAACCCATCGCTTGTCAGTATTTGATGTTTTATTGCAAGCTAGGCAAAGCAACCAGCTTTGGGGAGTACAATGTGATTCGAGAAAAAAGAAAATGCTCAAGATGGCTCTTTGTGTATATCAAATTTTTGAAGAATTTTGTATCCCTCCTTGATAGAATAACTTCCATCTTTCGTTGGGTCCCAAATTAGTTTGTCTTCAAGAGCCAATTGATAAACATGTCTTGTTGCAAGTAGGTATCTAAATAAATATTTATCTTTCTAACTTAATGGTAAATCAGTCGGATCCTTCCATAGAAATTTTCCTAAAAAATATGCAGACTACTGAAATATAGTGAGTTAATAGGCTTCCCCACAAATTTTCTAAAGCCACAATAATATCTCTTGTGTTTTCCATTGGGGACAATGGTGGGTGACCATTCCATGAATCCCTTTAAAACTTAGCCATGCACCCATTGTTGACTTCCCAAGTCACATATTTAGTAACAATTCCCCTAGCTAAGACCATAAAATCCCATATGGCTTACCCTCTAGGAGGATCCAAAATTGAAAAGACCAGTGAGGGTTCATGATTATCCAAATAATTTTTTTGTATGATTCAATACCATGTACTATGCGGCTTATAGTACATCTTCCATACAAGTTTACCCCCAAAAGCTTCATTCCTTTTTTCTAAGTCATGCACACCAGCATCCCTAAAGTGGGTTTATGTGCCATGTCTTGTAGAGATATTAGAGGAAATTTTTTTATCATCATTCATATTTCCCTTCAATATAAATCCTCTAATCAAGTTTTCAATTTGAAGAATGATTGAAGTAGGAGCCTTAAGAACTTCTAGATAATAAATACGGATAGCTGAAAGTATTGCTTTAATGAGAAGAATTATACCTAAAAGAGATAACCATCTAGCTTTCCAGGCCACAATTCTACTCTTAATATGATCCACTACCAAATACCAGTAACTTTCTTTGTTTGTCCCCATGAAGAATGGAATTCCAAGGTACATTGATGGAAAGAAATCAACAGAAAATCCCAATATCTAAATAATTCAATCTGAAATTACTTTATTGGTATTGAATAAGTAAATCTTGGATTTTTGTGCATTGATTTTTGAACCTGAAATGTCTAAATATAATTGAATTGTATGTTTAATCTTCCTCACCTCTTTAACTTGTGAAATACCAAATAGAAAAGTATCATGAGATAATAAAGAATGGGTAATGGCTATACTTGTTTCACCAATCATTTCTCCACACCAAGTCCCTAACAAGTTCTTTTGTCTAATAGATCTTCTAAAATCTTCAACCATGATAATAAATAGTAGTGGAGATATAGGGTCTCCCTGTCTCACCCCTTGTGTAGAGGAGAAGAAACCAACTGGTTTCCAATAAATAATTACTGAGAACCAAGCACCTGAAATACATGCTTTTATCCATTTACACCAGTCCTTGGAGAAACCCATCTTATGTATCACCTTAAAGAGAATAGTCCAGTAGACTCTATCATATCCTTTAATCATGTCCAATTTTATAATGATGTTAGAAGTCTGATTTGTGTTGATGGAGTGAAGAACCTCGTGAGCCTCCAAATTCCCTTCCATTGTTTCTTGTTTATGGTACAAATCCACCTTGTTCCATCGAGATAATGCTAGGAATAAAATTTTGCATCCACAAATAAATGGCTTTAGTTATGATCAAATATGTAATGTTGCAAAGGGATATAGGACATAAATCTGCAAATGTTTTTGGGACCTTGATATTTGGAATGATAGAAATATTATTAGTGTTGAAGTATTTGAGCATAATCTTATGTTTCCTTGACTCCTCCATAGCTGCTAAAAGATCCCAGCCAATAATTTCCGAGTAACTTTGAAAGAAAAGGGTTGTGAATCCATCTGAACCAGGGGCTTTATCAGGGGGAATGAAAATACAATTGTACATAGGTCTTCTATGGTAAAAGGAGCCATTAACTTGTCATTCTTAGCTGTTGTCACCATTGTGGGGATATCTTCAAGAATCTCATTTAATTGTAGATCTGAGGGAGCAGGGGCTTTGGGTGGAGCTAGTAGATTCTTAAATAAGTTAACCCCTTCCTCTTGGATTTGTTGAGCACTTTTTATGAAAATTCCCATTTCAGCCTCCAATATTCCTCTTCTCTCGTACACAATTCTTCCCATTCTAACTGAAGATCTTTTTTTATGATAGGAATCATTATTCATACCATTTTGAATAATTTCTCTATAAATATCATACATATGTTGTTTGACCTCATCATTTTTTTTTAAAATGTTCTTAAATACATGCTTATTCCATTTTTTAATCTATAGCTTAACATGCTTCAGCTTCATGGAATATTGGTGCATTTTATAACCATAAACAAAAGGAGAACTAATCCACCATTGCCTCAATAGTGGAAGAAAATTTGGATGTCGGAGCCACATTATTTCAAACTTGAAGGATGATTGGTGGTGGATTTTGTCATTGTTTCCTCTCTTATTGATGTTGAGAGAGATTGGAAAGTGATCAGATCCTTGAAAGGCCAATATTTCTTACTGAATATGAAATTTCTGAAGTTTCCACTCCTGTGATAATAGGAATCTATTCAAATGAACCACTATTTGTGCAAAACCAGCTCTTTTTTTCCATGTAATTGATCCTTGATTAGGGTGGATATCCATAAGATTTTTGTTGTCAACAAAATAAGAGAAGTCCTGGAGAGTTTTGATAGACGGAGTGATAACTCCTATTTTTTCTGATTGATCAAGGATCGCATTGAAGTCTCCACCTAGGATTACATTTTGAGAGTCTTGGATCTGAATCAACCAAGTGAGGAAATCCCACAGTCTTTGTTTTTATTGTGTCAAGGTTTGGCCATATACATTGATTAGTAAGATTGAGGTATCAAATTATGCTATTCTCAACATTTGCCAATTATGATCTTGCTGAATAAGTTGTCCCTAAATTTTTTGAGGATTCCAAAGAATAGCTAAGCCTCCTAAAGATCCAATCCCTTGGGAATGCATTAAGGACTAGTTTTTTCAATTTTGCAATAGTTTTTCCAAAAGAGTCTTGGGAGAGTTCAGTTTCCTAAAGAAGTACAATATCTAGTTTCATAGAATCAATATTATGTTTGATCCTACGTCTCTTTTCAGAGGCATTAATACCTCTAACATTCCATGAATTTATCTTCATTGCAAACAAGGAGAACCTCTCATTCTCCTTGTCACTCTTGGTGTTACCACAAACTTTTCATCTAGTATAGATTGAATACCTGCTGCTATTTCCAATTTAGTTTTCTTTCCTCTTGGTTGACCTCTTGTCTTAGGTTTTTTGGTTGTATGGGGGCGTTGTGCTGGTGATCGTGCTATTGATAGAATTTTACTATGATCATAGCTCCCCACATGTCTAATTGCATATGCTTGATTGAATCCCTCTATTTCAACTAAATCAAATAACTAC
Source organism: Thuja plicata (assembly GCA_018584345.1). Taxonomy (NCBI): domain Eukaryota; kingdom Viridiplantae; phylum Streptophyta; class Pinopsida; order Cupressales; family Cupressaceae; genus Thuja; species Thuja plicata. Next base: position 1,840,268 of record MU228055.1, on the reverse strand, counting down.
TTACATCCCTCTACATTGTCAACTTTGATCCATTCAAGTTGTGATTCCAAGTTCTCTTGCCCCAAATCATCTATTAAAATTTGAACCTGATTATTAACGTATCTATCCATGCCCAAATAATCTTCACCTAAATTCTTCCATTGCACATGATGGGAATTTGATTGAACTTCCTCCATAATCTCATTTCCATCAGATAAGTCAAGATTAAGGAGATCTTCATGTGATAGCATCTCATCTGTGTGCTCTGCAATTATAAACAAAATGTTTGAGACTAAATCCATTTGTGGCTGAGGGGATCGAAGGCCAACCTGCAAATCTGAAAGTTTCTTGATTGCATTGAATTCTTCCAAAATTACTCCTTACTCTTCAGAAAATTCATAAACCATTTTAGAAGCTAACTCTGAAATGATTTGGTCCATCATTTTTTGAGTCTTGGAGTCTGTCTCAGATTCACCACTAGATTTGTATTGCAAATTTTGAAAGGGGAATGAAGTGTCTGAATTCATCATGTTGAGTCAGGAAGGAACATGGGAAGAACTGACTAGGAGTGGATGTGAATATTCAATAGAATTGGCTAATTATGTCCAAGGAAGTGGATATGAGCCAACATAAACCCACTACAAATAATGCATGACTTTTTGTAAGAATGTTGAAAACTTAACAGACAATTCATGATTCTTGTCCAATCGCTCTCAAGTTTGATTAAATATCTTTGGAAAAAAAATAAAATTAACTATAGAAGGTGATCTCAAGACATCCATAAAATCACATTGGGTAGGGTTTGAATTATGATCCACAGATACCACTATTTCTTTAAACTTGCCTACTTGACATTGTGTATTAAAGTGACCCAGCTTATGTTGAAATTTATGAACAGTAGCCTCATCCCAAATAGTGATGTTCTGAATCAAAGATCCCCATTTGGAATTGAGAGTGAGGACTCTGGGGAGTTGTTTGTTCATATTTGGGAGGAGATACACCCTAACATCAAGGTGGGTTAGTTCAAACGGAATAAGGTCTTGTCTTAAAAGATCCCCAATTTATTACCCAAGACTTTTATAGTATCCAGATCATGGTATTCTAGAGGGAGCAGAGGAAATTAAATCCAACAAGGGAAAAAGTGAACACCCTGTGGATTTGGTTTAAAATTTGGGGCCTAGACCATGGTGAATAAACTAGAACCTTGATAGAACAATCCTTTCTAATTATGAATGACATCTCTATCCTCTATAGATTTAAAAATAGCAACAAAGTATTTCAAAGCTTGGTCCAAGTAAAACAAATCTTTAACACCCACCCAAGATGAGAAAACCCAATCCTTAATGTGAGAAAATAATAAGGTGGGGAAGCTAAACTTACCTATGATTACAGTATGTTAGAGAAGACCAATTTGATATTGCAAAAAATCCAGAGGAAGGGTAATGGATGGCAGAACATTGTTAAGCTTGGGGACTCCCTGAGTATCAAGACAAGTATTAAGCTTCTTTTTCTAGACTTGGGCCAGTTTCTTTGGTTTGAAGTGGGCTCTAGATGCTTCATGAAAAAGTGACCCTTCACTGCTAGATCTGAGATCTTGTATATCCGATGATGTAACCATAGTTTTCATCATATGTAACTGATTAAATGTTTGATAATGTTAAGTTGAAGATAAATGCAAAGCATTAAATTAGTTAATGGTTTGAATTGTCATTTATGCCAACTTTATATCATCTGTACAATCATGTACATAATGCCAAAAGACTTCAAAGAATCAATAGAACAAAGGTTATGCTCTCAGCAATGCATAAAAGTAAAGTATTCACTAAGTGACAGACAAGACTAACAGAGTCACGCCATTGGTAAAGGCAAAGAAGAAAAGTCACAGTGATACCCGACGAGAAGAAGATAGTGTTTCCCGACGAAGAAAAACCATAGGATGCCCGACAAGCTGAAAGTAGAGTTGCCAGATGAGTAAAAATCTAATGATGCTCGATGGATGGAGATCCCAAAGCTAACTAGAGTCATGCTAACGGAACTGTCAGTTATCACTGACAACTAATTGAGGAATTGACTGACGGAATAGAGAGTTCAGAAAATAACAAAATATCTAGCTGGAAAGAGCTAAAAGATAGACTTTACTAGTTATTTTCTTTGTTTTATTTGACCAGAGTTAAGTAATTGATTTAAAGAAGATTTGTACAATTGGCAAGAAGATAACTACGAGATAAATCAGGAGTTATTCTTTAAATCAAACTGGCTGGATTATTTTTCATGCCAAGAATCAAGAATTAAGAATCAAGATACAATGAATATCATGTCTATATAAGAGACAAGATTAATTCATTTGTGTAACATATAATTTATGAAAAGGGGATTAAGGGGAGTGAATGAAAAGAGGATGTTGAAGAGAAACTGGTGAAGAAGAACTTCATACAGTCCTGATCAATCAAGCTAAAGGAGAGCTAAAGAATTCTACAGACACTGACAAATAGTGAAGCACAACATTACATAGCAGAAACTGTGGAGCACAAAGAATTGAATTGATACATTGATCAGATAGGTAATGTACTTAAATAGATCTAAAAATATATAATTCAAAGTTGCATTAAAAATAGGTCACAGTGTTTTAGTTTAACCATTGAAGCATCAAGTCTCTTAATAGAGTAGGACTTAATAGTCTTCTATATATTGAGGTACATCGCAAGGAGTGCCAAAAAGGTTGATTCGTGAAAGTAGCATTGGATTTACCCAATACCTATTGACAGTCTAAGAAGGAGGGTGATTCAAGGATGGTAGCAATAGATGCCCGATACTAAGTGACAATGTCTATGTATAAAATCCTCTAACAAGGTCACACTTAATAGTATGTTTGTAACCTTTAACAGAGTTGGCTCCTAACAAGGCTCACTTCAGAAGAGTTAAAACTTGGGGTACCGATACCATTGATTTTTCCCTTAACAACGTTTCCACGTTAAAAATTCATGTGTTATGTGTGTATGATTCATTTCTTTATTGTATTGTATCTCACATAGTTAACACTGGATTGATCGGTATATTCTACTTATTTACCAAGTTTCGATAAATAGTAATACTGCTTATCATTAATCAAGGAGAATAAAGACAGACAAGGAAAACTGACAGACATATATTCATTATAAGTATTTCATGGCATGTATCTTGTAGGGACTTAATAATTCAAGGTTTATTTTATTGGTGGTTAGTGTTTGAAGGATAAAGTTTTGAGGCCACTGATTCACCCCCTCTCTCTCCATTATTACTAACAATTGGTATCAGAGATTGTGTGCTTAGAAAGGAAGGTTTCAATACCTAAGTCAAGATCATAAGATGAACAGACGAGATGTGCCCAAGTTGAACAAAGACAAATTTTCTTCATGGAAAAGCAAGATAAGACTACACTTATCAGGTATTGGTAATGATGTTACTCAATTCCTAGATACTGAATATGTGTTGCCTACATGAGTATTGATAGTAGATCAATTGAGAGAGAAGCATGAACACAATTGCATGGTTATAGAGCTTTCTTCCTCACCCTCTGATGCTAAATTTGAAGATTTCAAGGATTGCAAAACTACAAAGAAGATGTGGGACAAACTAAAGCTTGTACATGGAGGTGATACAAATGTTATGAGAACCAAGGAAGAAAGCCTTAGAGGAAAATTTGATGATCTAAGAATGAAAGAAGGAGAAAATATCACACAGTACAACATAGGACTAAAAGAAGTAGTCAATTCTATACGAGAAGTTAGAGGTGTACTTGAAGAAGAGACATCGGTAAGTAAAATCTTAAAAAACCTTACTGCTTACATATGCTATTAGGGTTTTGCTTTTCAAGAAACTGTTAGTAATAATTGAGAGGAGGGGGTGAATCAGTGGCCTCAAAAATTTATCCTTTAAATTTTAATCCACCAATTAATACACCTTACATTATTAAGTCCCTACAAGATGTATGCCTTTGAAATACTTGAAATAAATAACTGTTTGTCAATTTACCTTGTCTGTCCTTATTCTCCTTGATTACCAATAAGCAGTAAAACTTATTTACCGATACTCAGTAAATATGCAAAGTATACCAATCAATCTAGAAATGAATATGTGAAATGTAAAAAAATAAAGTAATCAACCATACACACATAACACATGAATTTTAACTTGGAAACCCTGTTAAGGGAAAAACCACTGGGACCGGTACCCCAAATTTTCACTCTTCTGAAGTGAGCCCTGTTAGGAGCCAACCCTGTTAAAGGTTACAAACACACTATTAAGTGCAACCTTGTTAGAGGATTTTTATACATAGGTTGTCACTAAGTATCTGGCATCTATGCTACCATCCTTGAATCAGCCTCTAGACTGTCAATAGGCTTTTTGCTAATCTTACTACCATCCTTGAATCAGCCTCCTTCTTAGACTATCAACAGGCTTTAGGTAAGACCGATGCTACTATCACGAATCAACCTTTTTGGTAATCGATTAGGATATACCTCAAATATAGAAAATGGTTAAGTCCTACTCTGTTAAGAGACTTAATGCTTCAATTGTTAAACTAAAACACAATGACCTATTTCTAATGCAACTTTGAATTGTTGATATTCAGATCTATTTACATAAAATACCTCTCTGATCAATGTATAAATACAATCCCTTTTATGCTTCACACTTTCTACTCTTTGATTCTGTCCTTCACTATTCATCGATGTCTGCAGAATTCTTTAGCTCTCCCTTAGCTTGATTGATTAGGATTGTATGAAGTTTATCCTTCGCTAGTTTCTCTTCAACATCTTCTATCAATTCACTCCCTTATGTATCTGATTGCTTACGGAAATGAGTTATTCTTGTCTCTTATATAGACATGATATTCCTTAATTCTTGATTCTTGATTCTTGGCGTGAAAAAAAATCTAGCAAAATTATTTTACGGCTCTAACTCTTGATTTATCTCATAGCTATCTTCTTGCCAGTTGTATAAATCAATTGCTTAACTGTGTTCAAATAAAACAAATACAAAAACTAGTTAAGTCTATCCTTAAGCTCTTCCAGCTAGATATTTTTTTGTTTTCTGATCTCTCTGTTCTATTGGTCAATTCTATAGTTCATCGCCGGTGACAATTTCTTGTTCCATAGGTGCAACTTCAGTTAGCTTCAGGATCTCTTTCCATCGGGTATCATTGGATCTTTCTCATCAAGAATCTTGTGATTCTGCTTCATCGGGAAACACTGTCTTCTACTCATCGGGCACCACTGTGACTTTTTCTCTGTCTTTACCAGTGGTGTGCACTCCATCGGTGTTGTATGGCACTTAGTGAATACATGACTTTTATGCATTGTTGAAAGAATAACCTCTATTCCATTGATTCTTTGAAGTCTTTAGAATTATGTATATGACCATACAAATGATATCAAGTTGACATCAATGACAATACAAACCATTAACTAATTTAATGTCTTGCATCATCTTCAACTTAACATTATCAAACATTCAATCAGTTACATGTCATCAATCTCTACCTTTGGCATTGATGGAAACATACTATATTATCACACTATACTATTTCTAATACAACATGAAATACAATTGTTGAGATTCATCAAATTACCAAACAATTTGTTTTGATAACTGATAAAAATTTCTGAGCGCTCGTAAGCTCTGTATTAGCTTAGATTTGATTCTTGCAGCTTTCTGTGTATGTTCTTATGATGTGTTGTGTCCTCTCTTAGTGTCAATTTCTCTCTCTTCTTTGATGTCTCTGTCTTTTGTTTGCAACTTTGATACAAATTATCTCCCTATGGATATGATCTCTCCCTATTTGGAGTAATATGATAATGAATAGTTTATGATAATATGGATACATTCTCTCCCTTTGAAAACAATCCCAAACAAATATTTGTCAAATATCTGACATTCTTTCAAACAATTTCTTCTATCCATAATATATTCCTTGAATTTCCCTTATCCATCATCAATATAACAATATGTTATGGTGCTCGGTTCTAATATATACCTTTCTGTATATAGATGTAGCTTTGAAGTTCATTTTCTACTTGCATCAATCATGAATGATATTCTGATAATATATGGCTAATGCAGTCTTCAGTCCTTTTACTGATTGATAGACATGGGTTTGACTCCTAGTCTTTTCCTCAGGTACTCAAATGTATCCTTGGGCACTGGCTTGGTGAAGATATCAGCCAATTGTTCTTTTGATTGCACATATTCAAGTATGACCTCTTTTCCTTGAACTTGTTCTCTCAAATAATGATACTTGATGGAAATGTGTTTAGTCTTTGCATGCATGACTGGATTCTTGGAAATATTTATTGCACTGGTGTTATCACAGTAGATAATTACTGGTTCTTTGATCTTCATATGCATACCTTCCAACAACTATTTGATCCATGCAATATTTGAGCAATTTTCAATAGCAGCAACATATTATGCTTTTGTAGTAGACTGATATATGCATCCTTGCTTCTTGCTAATCCATGTGACAAGTCTGTCACCCATAAAGAATGCTCCTCTAGTTGTGCTCTTTCGGTTATCAAGATTTCCAGCCCAATCAGCATCGGTAAACACTTTCAATTCAAAATTTTCCTTCTCTTCTATATCATAAGACAAATTCCATAGTATTCTTCATATATCTTAGAATTATTTTCACAATAGTTATATGTGATTCCCTGGGGTTAGCAGAAAATCTAGCAACAATTCTTACTGCATGTGCAATATCTGGTCTAGTGTGTACAACATACATGAGTTTCCCTATCATTGATCTATATAGAGTCTGATTTACCTCTGTTGTCTTGTCTTCTTTTGTTAATTTGCATCCAGTAGCCATCGATGTTCAAATAGGTTTGGAATCTTCCATCTTGAATATTTTTAGAACTTCTTTGATGTATTTGGACTGTGTAATGAAAATACCTTCACTTTGTTGAATGATCTATAGACCAAGAAAGAACTTGATCTCTCCAAACATAGAAATCTCAAATGTTTTGCTCATCTCATCAGCAAATGATTTGCATAGTATATCATTGCCTCCAAATATGATGTCATCAACAAATATTTTAGCAATCAAAGTGTTAGCATTAGTATCTTCTTTCAAATAAAGATTACTATTTTCACTAGTCCTCATGAATCCAATACTTATTAGATAGGAGTAAATTCATTCATACCAGGCTTTGGGAGCTTGTTTCAATCCATACAAGGCTTTTTGAATTCTACATACCATGTTCCTCTTGTCTAGATCCACAAACCCTTATGGTTTCTCAATGTATACCTCTTCTTCAAGTATTCCATTTACGAATCCTGACTTGATGTCCATTTGTTATAATTTTAATCCTTTGTATGCAACATAAGCAAGTAGAATTCTTACTCATTCTAGCCTAGCAATGGGTGCAAAGGTTTCTCCATAGTCTATACCTTCCTCTTGTGCATACCCCTTGCATACTAGTCTTGCTTTGTTCCTTGTGACTTCTCCATTCTCATGCAGTTTGTTCCTGAATATCCATTTTATACTGATGACATTCTTGTCATCTAGTCTTGGCACAAGTGACCATGTCTTTTTCTTTTCAATCTATTCAATCTCATCATTCATAGAACTTATCCATTCTTCATTATCTAGTGTTGCATTGACAGATCTTGGTACAAACTCACAAATTAAGCAATTTGAGTTTAAAGACTTACTTCTTGTTCTTGTACCAACTTTCTTATCTCCTATGATCTGATCCTTTGGATGGGTCCTTCTTACATATCTTCTAAGTATAGGTGTAGCTCTTTGTATATCAGCTTGATCTTCATTACCTTGCACATTATTTTGATCATTATCCTGACCATCGGTAACAACATTCTGACCGTCGGTTGCAACATTCTATTGTTCTAGATTTAAGCACTGTTGCTCAGGTAGAGTTATGGGTTATTCATAGTATACAAACTTGTTGTAGTCTTCTGGTTCTTTTGTACTTTCCAGTTTATTCTTTTCTGCAAATTTATCAATCTTTACATTTTCACTTTCAACTATTTTGTTAGATGCATTGATTAGACATTTAAAAGCTTTTCTTTTGGTAGAGTACCCCATAAAAATACCTTCATCACTTTTGGCATCAAGTTTTCCATTTCTATCATCTTTTAAGACATAACATTGACTGCCAAATATTTTGAAGTAACTTACATTGGGTGTTTTACCATACCATAGCTCATAAGAGTCTTCTTCGAGTCCTTCAATTGTACTTTGTTAAGTGTATAAACAGCAGTGCTAATACCTTCTCTCTAGAAGATCTGGGTGATGTCCTTCTCTATCATTAGTGTTCTTGCACAGTCAACTATTGATCTATTCCTTCTCTCAGCAATCTCATTTTTTTGTGGTGTTCTTGGTGCAGAAACCTGTCTTTTTATACCACGCTCATTACCGAAATTAGTGAATTCATTTGATATAAATTCTCCTCCTCTATCTGATCTCAAACATTTCAAATCCTTACCACTATATTTTTCTACCATAGCCTTATACCATTTAAACATCTTGAAAGCTTCAGATTTTTCTTTTAAAAATATGACTGTCATTATTCTAGAGTAATCATCAACAAAGAGAATAAAATATCTATCTCCATAATATCTCTTTATCCTCATAGGTCCACATAAATTAGTATGGACTAATTCTAGAATATCATTAGATGTATGGGTTTTTCTTTTGAAACTAGACTTTGTCATTTTACCTTTTTGACAATTTTTGCACATGATGTTGTCTGG
>MU228055.1:1807316-1831457 GCA_018584345.1 Thuja plicata | reverse complement strand
TCATCATGTTGTCAAAATTCACATGACACAACCTTTTGTTCCATAGCCATATGTCTTCATTTCTATTCATCAAGCAAGTGGGGTTAGTATCATTCAGATAGAATAAGTTACCTTTGGTCTGTTCACCGGTACCAATCAGTTTTCTTGATTCATTGAAGATCTTTGCCTTCTTGTTCTCAAATGCTACTATGTGACCTAAATTATTCAGCTGAGAGACACTCAATAGATTATAATTTAATTCTTTTACCCAATAAGAATTTTCACATTTAATCAGGTTATTCATCATTACTGCTCCTTTATCTTCAATTTGACAAGGTGAATCATTTGCCATTCTTACCATACCACCTTTATAGTATTCAAATGTATTAAACTTTTCTTTGGCACCGGTCATATGGTGAGTGCAGCCACTATCTATAATCCAGATATCATTCTTACTAATCTTAGATATGACTACAGTTTCTTCATACCTTTCATCTTCATCTGAATCACCCTTCACAGCTACAAACACTATCTCAATATCATCATCTGGTTCGATGTCAGTATCTTCATCTTTGCAAGCAGCTAAATAGCTAGCCTTCTTGCCTTTGTCCTTGTAATCTTAGGTATCATTTCTTTCTGATCGTCGATAACCTCTGTAATCTTTGTTATCAACTCTGTTGAATTTCTTCTCAAAAGATCTGTTATCACTTCTATCATCTTTTCTTTTGTAGGACATCTTGTAGCAAAATGTCCAATCTCTTTACAATTAAAACATACAAGTGGTAACTTGCCTTTGTATTTACCTTTGCCTCTTAGCATTCTTCTTGCCATGAGTTCTTCAATTTCATCTAGATCTTCTTCTTCACTTTTGCTTTCATTGTCTCTTCTAGATGAGTGTCTCTGACTAGATTTGTTTATTCTCATAGAAGACTTAAATGCAGACTCTAAACTTGGTAAGATGCTATTATCAAAATTATTCATCTCAAATGAAATCAATCTACCAATCAGGCTATCAAGAGTGACTGTATTATTTTCTACTACTCTCATTTCTAGAATGGTAGAGACTCTAATAGCATATACAGGTAATAAGGTTCTTAAGATTTTACTTACCATTGTCTCCTCTTCAAGTGTACCTCCATTGCCTCGTATAGCATTGACTACTTATTTTATTCTTGTGCTGTACTGAGTGATGTTTTCACCCTCTTTCATTCTGAGATCATCAAACTTTCCTCTAAGGCTTTCTGACTTGGCTCTTAGAACATTTTTATCACCTCCATGTACAAGCTTTGGCTTATCCCACATTGTCTTTGCATTTTTGCAATCTTTGACATCCTCAAATTTAACATCAAAAAGTGAGGCAGAAATCTCTATAACCATACAATTATATTCATGCTTTACTCTCAATTGATCTACTATCAATGGTCCTGTAGGAAACACATATTCAGTATCTAAGTATTGAGTAATATCATTGCCAATATCTAATAAGTGGAGTTTTATTCTACTTTTCCATGAAGCAAAGTTGTCTTTGTTCAACTTGGGCACATCTCGTATGTTCATCTTGTGATCTTTACTTAGGTCTTGAAACCTTCCTTCTAAGCACACAAGCTCTGATACCAGTTGTTAGTAATAACTAAGAGGGGGGGGTGAATCAATGGCCTAAAAAATTTATCCTTTAAACTTTAATCCACCAATTAATACACCTCAAATTATTAAGTCCCTACAAGATGTATGTCTTTGAAATACTTGAAATAAATAAATGTATGTCAGTCAGTTTACCTTGTCTGTCCTTAATCTCCTTGATTACCGATAAGTAGTAAAACTTATTTACCGATACTCAGTAAATATACATAGTATACCAATCAATCCAGAAATGCATATGTGAAATGTAAAACAATAAAGTAATCAACCATACACACATAACATATGGATTTTAACATGAAAACCCTATTAAGGGAAAAACCACTCGGACTGGTACCCCAAATTTTCACTCTTTTGAAGTGAGCCCTGTTAGGAGCCAACCCTGTTAAAGGTTACAAACATAGTATTAAGTGCGACCTTGTTAGAGGATTTTTATACATAGGTTGTCACTAAGTATCTGGCATCTATGGTACCATCCTTGAATCAGCCTCTAGACTATCAATAGGCTTTTTGCTAATCTTAATACCATCCTTGAATCAACCTCCTTCTTAGACTGTCAATAGGCTTTAGGTAAGACCAATGCTACTATCATGAATCAACCTTTTTGGTAATCTTTTAGGATATACCTCAAATATAGAAGACAGTTAAGTCCTACTCTGTTAAGAGACTTAATGCTTCAATGGTTAAACTGAAACATAATGACCTGTTTCTAATACAACTTTGAATTGCAGATATTCAGATCTATTTACATACAATACCTCTTTCATCAATGTATCAATTCAATCCCTTTTGTGCTTCACACTTTATGCTCTATGATGTTGTGCTTCACTATTCATCGGTGTCTATAGAATTCTTTAGCTCTCCCTTAGCTTGATTGATCAGGACTATATGAAGTTTATCCTTCACTAGTTTCTCTTCAGCATCTTCTATCAATTCACTCCCCCATGTATCTAATTTCTTACAGAAATTAATTATGCTTGTCTCTTATATAGATATGTTATTCCTTAATTCTTGATTCTTGATTCTTGGTGTGAAAAACAATCCAGCCAAATTGATTTACGGCTTTAACTCCTGATTTATCTCATAGTTATCTACTTGCCAGCTGTATAAATCAATTGCTTAACTATGGTCAAATAAAATGAATAAAACAACCAGTTATGTCTATCCTTAAGCTCTGCTAGCTAGATATTTTGTTGTTTTCTGATCTCTCTATTATGTCAGTCAATTCTGTAGTTCATCGCCGGTGACAACTACCAGTTCCATTGGCACAACTTTAGTTAGCTTTGGGATCTCCATCCATTGGGAATCATTGGATCTTTCTCATCAAGCATCCTATGATTCTTCTTCATTGGGAAACACTATCTTTTGCTTTTCGGGCATCACTGTGACTTTTTCTCTGTCTTTACGGGTGGTGTGCACTCCGTTGGTGTTGTATATCACTTAGTGAATACATGACTTTTATGCATTGTTGAAAGCATAATCTCTATTCCATTGATTCTCTAAAGTCTTTAGCATTATGTATATGACCATATAGATGATATCAAGTTGACATTAATGACAATACAAACCATTAACTAATTTAATGTCTTGCATCATCTTCAACTTAACATTATCAAACATTCAATCAGTTACATGTCATCAGAAATGAGAGTAGTAGCAAACAATATAGTTACTCTTGATAGTTTCATTGGTAGACTTATTTAATTTGAGATGAATAACTTTGACAATAGTGTCTTACAAAAATTAGAGTATGCATTTAAGTCTTCTACGAGAATAAGAAAATTAAGTCATAGACACACATCTAGAAGAGATAGTGAAAGTAAAAGTGAAGAATCAGATCTAGATGAAATAGAAGATTTTATGAAAAGAAGAATGCAGAGAGGCAAAGGTAAATACAAAGGAAAGTTACCACTTGTATGTTTTAATTGTAAAGAGATTGGATACTTTGTTGCAAGATGTCCTAACAGAAGAAAAGATGACAAGAGTAATGACAGATCTTTTGAGAAAAAATCTGACAGAGGTGATAACAAAGATTACATAGGTTACCGACAATCAGAAAGAAGAGATACCCGATACTACAAGGACAAAGGAAAGAAGGCTAGCTACCTAGATACTTGCAAAGATGAAGATACTGACACCAAACCTGATGAAAACAAAGAGATGGTATTTGTAGTTGTGAAGGATGATTTAGATGAAGATGAAAGGTATGTAGAAACTGCACTCATATCTAAGGTTAGCAAGAATGACATCCGGATTATAGATAGTGGCTACACTCACCACATGATCGGTGACAAAGAAAATTTTAACACTTTTGAGTATTATAATGGTGGTACGGTAAGAATAGGTAATGATACACCTTGTCCAGTTGAAGGTAAAGGAACAATAATGTTGAATAACCTGATTAAATGAGAAAATGTTTATTGGGTAAAGGATTGAATTATAATCTATTAAGTGTTTCTTAGATGAATAATTTAGGACACAAAGTAGCATTTGAGAATAAGAAGGCAAAGATCTTCAATGAATCAGGAAAAATGATTGGTACTGCTGAAAATACTAAAGGTAACTTATTCTATTTGAATGATACTAACACCACTTGCTTAATGACTAGAAATGAAGACATATGGTTATGGCACAAAAGATTGTGTCATGTGAATTTTGACAACATGATGAAAACAAGCAAAAGGAGAAATGTAAGAGGCTTACCGATGATGACAAAGCCAGACAACATCATGTGCAAGAATTGTCAAAAAGGTAAAATGACTAAGTCTAGTTTCAAAAGTAAAAACCATACATCTGATGCCATTCTAGAATACATCCATACTGATTTATGTGGGTCAATGAGGACAAAGAGTTATTATGGAGATAGATATTTTATTCTCTTTGTTGATGATTACTCTAGAATGATGACAGTCATGTTTCTTAAAGATAAATCTAAAGCATTCAATATGTTTAAATGGTATAAGGCTATGGTAGAGAAACAAAGTGGTAAGGATCTAAAATGTTTGGGATCAGATAGAGGAGAAGAATTTATATCAGATGAATTCACTAATTTCTATAATGAGCATGGTATAAAAAGACAAGTTTCTACACCAAGAACCCCACAACAAAAAGGGATTGCTGAGAGAAGGAACAGATCAATAGTTGATTGTGCTAAAAAACTTATGATAGAGAAAGGCATCACCCAAATCTTCTAGAGGGAAGCTGTCATTACTACTTGCTACACACTTAATAGAGTAGACTTAAAGAAGGACACAAAGAAGACACCTTATGACCTATGGTATGGTAAAATACCCAATGTAAGTTACTTCAAAATCTTTGGTAGTCAATGTTATGTCTTAAAGGAGGATAGAAATGGAAAGCTTGATGCCAAGAGTGATGAAGGTATTTTTCTTGGGTATTCCACCAAAAGAAAATCCTATAAATGTCTGATCAAGGCTTCTAACAAAATTGTTGAAAGTGCAAATGTAAAGATAGATGAATTTGAATAAAAGAATGAGCTGGAAAGCACAAAAGAGCCAGAGGACTACAACAATTTTGTATACTATGAAGAACTCCAAAATCTACCTGAGAAAAAGTGCTTAATTCCAAAACAACAAAATGTTGCAACCGACAGTCAGACTGATGTTACTGACGGTCAGGATAAAAATTAGAATAATATGCAAGGTGATTAAGAATAAAATGAAGATCAAAATAATGATCGAGCTGATACGCAAAGAGTTGTACCTATACTTGCAAGAAATGTAAAAAGGAACCATCTAGAGATCTAGATCATAGGAGATAAGAAAGCTGGTACAAGAACAAGAAGTAATTCTTTAAACTCAAATTGTTTAATTTGTGAGTTTGAGCCAAAATATGTAAATGCTCCACTAGATAATAAAGAATGGATAAGTGCTATGAATGATGAGATTGAACATATTAAGAAGAAAAAGATATGGTCACTTGTGCCAAGACCAGATGACAAGAATGTCATTGGTGCAAAATTGATATTTAGGAATAAGCTGAACAAGAGTGGAGAAGTCACAAGAAACAAAGAAAGACTAGTATGCAAGGGGTATGCACAAGAAGAAGGTATAGACTAGGGAGAGACCTTTGCACCCATTTCTAGGATAGGAGTAAGAGTATTTCTTTCTTATGCTACATTCAAAGGATTCAAGTATATCAAATGGATGTCAAATCAGCATTCCTAAATCAAATACTTGAAGAAGAGGTATACAGTGAGCAACCAGAAGGGTTTGTCAATCTAGACAAGAGAAACATGGTATGTAGACTTCACATATCCTTGTATAGATTGAAACAAGATCTTAGAGCCTGGTATGAATGACTTCATTCCTATCTAACAAGTAATGGATTTGTAAGGACTAGTGAAAAAAATAATCTTTATTTGAAGGAAGATACTGATGCTAACACTTTGATTGCTGAAATATTTGTTGATGACATCATATTTGGAGGAAATGATATGCTATACAAATCATTTTCTAATGAGATGAGCAAAGATTTTGAGATGTCTATGTTTGTAGAGATCAAGTTCTTTCTTGGTCTATAGATCATTCAACAAAGTGAAGGTATTTTCATTACATAGTCCAAATACATCAAAGAGGTCTTGAAAATATTCAAGATGGAAGATTCCAAACCACTTGGAACACCGATGTCTACTAGATGTAAGTTAACAAAAGAGGACAAGACAATAGAGGTAAATCAAACTTTGTACAGATCAATGATTGGAAAACTCATGTATGTTGTACACACTAGACCAGATATTGCAGATGTAGTAGGAATTGTTGCTAGATTTTCTGCTAACCCTAGGGAATCACATATGACTACTATGAAAAGAGTTCTAAGATATTTGAAGAACACTGAGGAATTTGGCTTATGGTATAGAACAGAAGGCAAATTTGAACTAAAGGTGTTTACTGACACTAATTGCATTGGAAATGTTGATGACCGGAAGAAAACAACTAGAGGAGCATTCTTTATGGGTGACAGACTTCTCACATGGATTAGCAAGAAGCAAGGATGCATCTCTCAATCCATTGTAGAAGTAGAATATGTTGTTGCTGCTGTAAATTGCTCAAATATTGCATGGATCAAACAATTATTCAAAGGTATGAATATGAAGATCTTAGAACCTGTAATTATTTATTGTGATAACACTAGTGCAAGAAACATTTCCAAGAATCTAGTCATGCATTCCAAGAATAAACACATTGCCATCAAGTATCATTATTTGAGAGAACAAGTTCAAGAAAAGGAGGTGATGCTTGAGTATGTGAAATCAAAAGAACAATTGGTTAATATCTTCACCAAGCCACTGCCCAAGGATACTTTTGAGTACTTTAGAAAGAGACTAGGGGTCAAACCATTGTCTACCAGTCAGTAATATGACTGGAGACTGCATTGGCCTACATATTATCAAAATATCAATCAATTTGATGCAAGAAAAGAGATGAACTTCAAAAGATACATCCATATACAAACAGGTATATATCAGAGCCAAGCACCAAAACATATTGTTGTATTGTTGATAAGGGAAATTTAAGGAATATATTATGGATAGGAGAAAAATGATTGCTTGACATGAATGTTAGATATTTGTAAAATATTTGTTTGGCATTGCTTTCAAAGGGAGAGAGATTATCCATATTATCACATTCTTCTAAGAAAGGGAGAAATATTATCCATTATTAGATTACTCCAACAAGGAGAGATTTTATCCTAAGGGAGAGTAAATTGTATGAAAGATGATGATTATACAAAGGGAGAGTTGTTGACAAAAGAAAAAGACATGAAAAGAGAGAAATGGATACAAGAAGAGGAATTGACACATCAAAAAACAAGAAGCTGTAAGAATCAAATCTAACCCAAAACAGAGCTTACCAGAGTTTAGACATTTATCGGTTATCAAACAAAAGGATTGGTATTTTGATGAATCTCAACTGTTATATTTCATATTGTATTAGAAATAGTATAGTGTGATAATATAGTATGTGTTCATCAATGCCAAAAGGAGAGCTTGATGACATGTAACTGATTAAATATTTGATAAAGTTAAGTTGAAGATAAATGCAAAGCATTAAATCAGTTAATGGTTTGTATTGTCATTGATGTCAACTTGATATCATCTGTACGGTCATGTACATAATTCCAAAAGACTTTAGAGAATCAATAGAACAAAGGTTATGCTCTCAGAAATGCATAAAAGTCAAGTATACTAAGTGACAGACAACACTGAAGAAGTGTACACCATCGGTAAATGCAAAGAAGAAAAGTCACAGTGATACCCGACAAGTAGAAGACAGTGTTTCCTGATGAAGTAAAATCACAAGATGCCCGATGAGCTAAAAATAGAGTTGCCCCATGAGTAAAAATCTAATGATGCCTGACAGATGGAGATCCCGAAGCTAACTAGAGTCATGCTGATGGAACTGTCAGTTTTCATTGACAACTAATTGAAGAATTGACCGACAGAACAGAGAGTTTAGAAAATGACAAAATATCTAGCTTGCAAGAGCTGAAAGATAGACTTAACTGGTTGTTTTCTTTGTTTTATTTGACTAGAGTTAAGTAATTGATTTAAAGAATATTTGTATAGTTGGAAAGAAGATAACTATGAGATAAATCAGGAGTTATGCTTTAAATCAAATTGGCTGGATTGTCTTTCACACCAAGAATCAAGAATCAAGAAATAGTGAATATCATGTCTATATAAGAGACAAGCTTAATTCATTTTCATAACATTAAATTCATAAAAAGGAGATTAAGGGGAGTGAATGAAAAGAGGATGCTGAAGAGAAACTAATGAACAAGAACTTCATACAACCCTAATCAATCAAGCTGAAGGAAAGCTAAAAAAATTAGCGGATATCGATGAACAATGAAGCACAACATCACAAAGCAGAAGGTGTGAAGCACAAAGAATTGAATTGATACATTGATCAGAGAGGAAATGTACTAAAATATATCTAAAAATCTGCAATTCAAAGTGGCATTAGAAACAGCTCATAGTATTTCAATTTAACCATTGAAGCATCAAGTCTCTTAATAGAGAAGGACTTAACAGTCTTCTATATATTTATGTACAACCCCAGAAGTGCAAAAAAGGTTGATTCATGAAAATAGCAATGGATTTGCCCGATACTAAGTGACAACCTCTATGTATAAAATCCTCTAACAAGGTCACACTTAACAATGTGTTTGTAACCTTTAACAAGGTTGGCTCCTAATAGGGCTCACTTCATAAGAGTGAAAATTTGGGGTACCGATCCCTATGGCTTTTTCCTTTAATAGGGTTTCCACATTAAAAATTCATGTGTTATGTGTGTATGATTCATTTCCTTATTGTTTTGTATCTGACATAGTTAACACTGGATTGATCAATATACTCTACTTATTTATTGAGTTTTGATAAATAGCTATACTGCGTATTGGTAATCAAGGAGGATAAGGACAGACAAGGAAAACTGACAGACAGTTATTCATTATAAGTATTTCATGACATGCATCTTGTAGGGAATTAATAATCTGAGGTTTATTTGATTGGTGGTTAATGTTTGAAGGATAAATTTTTGAGGCCACTAATTCACCCCCCCTCTCAGTTATTACTAAAAAGTTTTGTTGTTCGTATCAGCACTTACCACCTTATTAGGAACCACAAAATAACTCAAACCTTTAGGATTTGCGACCAGAGTGTGTGAACTTGGTGAGCTAGGGGGAGCCCTCACAAATATCAAACATGGGATATTTTGTAATGTGGAGATGCCTATGATTACCACTCTTATTTGATTTCCCAACTCCAAGTGGTATGTGCCCATGACTGGGATGATAGTCAAACAGCTAGTTAAATTTTTTGAAGTTTTGGTTTTCCCTCCCAGGTCTAGATTCAAAATTAGGCGCATCTCACATGGAGATAAACTTAACATTTTTTCTGAATCTGCATGGTTCACTGACTTCATAGGAGCTAGTTCCCATCTAGGGCATCTTGGGTATGGGATGGTTAGTGAACATGGGAACTTGGCTCCTACTACCTTGCAAAACATCACGTGTAACCCTTCTGTCAGTTGGCTTCAACGAAGGTTTAGAAATGTTGTGAACATGGAAACATAGGTTAAGAAAATAGGGTTTTGTTGGTTGAACCACTACTTTCCCTTGGAATATTGATCACAAATCTGACTAAACTTTGTTGGATGTCAAGGTTTTTTTCTTCACAAAGGGGCATCTCTGAAACCCATATTCTATATGTATAGAAAAGGTAGGTTGAATGATCAGAGGACCCTTCAAAATATGGGCAAAATCTCTATCAAGGTTGTCATCATGCCTATGAGACCATTTTTTAGGATCTATCGACTGATAGCTACATGAAGCCTTCTATATAATGGATTATTTCCATGAGCCCTCATGCCCCAAACGTCCTATTGATCCTACACCTACACCTACTCCTACTCTTATACCTGCACCTGCACCTTCTCTTGCTCCTGCCATTTTTTTTAGTGTTTATTTATCGTATCGCATGTGATACCTGATTTCAGATAACTATAGTCTTATTGTATTAAGTGATTACCACATACCCTGCGACATGTGTAGAGGATGTAGGTTTGATGTATACCTGAGGGTATCTCTTGTAATCTTGTAATTATATCTTTGATGTAGTTTTGTAATATATTTAATCGATGAGTAATCTTTTGTTGTGGTTACACCATTGAGTTTAGTCTTACATAATTTTACATCATGGAACCCTTGAGTTTTTTAACCTATGATTATATGTGTTCATGTGAGTAAATTGTAATTTATTTTTCTTTGGTGTATGTTCTTGTTTGTAAACATAAAGAAATTATTCTGCAAACATAGTATCATGTTTAGGTTAATTCCTCTTGGGTTCCCTTGTGGGGCGTTACATAAGTAGTCAGGTTTGCTTGTTCCCCACTTGTGTCATTCCCAAGAGATTTCTCCCTTGGTAGGCCCTCTAAAGGTTTAACTTGAAAAGAAAATAGATTGGAAACAAAAAGGAGTCTAGATTTCTTATTTTTCCACAAGGGGAAAAGAGCATACTCTCCTATCCAGTATCATTTTCTCCACACACACACACAAGAAAATCTTAATTCATTCCCACAAGATTTAATTGTTTAAGAGAAAGCAAATGAGTCTAGGTTTTTAATCTTCCCAAAGGGAAGAGAGCATACTCCACTAACACTTTCTTTGAATCAGACAAAAAAATCCCTCTAGTTAATCTATGTGCCTAAGAAATAAAGAAAATGCTAACAAGCACGATCATTTGGTCATTTTTTTTTATTAAGGAAACCTGCCAGAAAAAATATGAGTAATATTTTGAATTGATATCTTTGAAAAGCGGTGCTGCAAGACAACTAGTTAGCAGTTTTTGAAAGTTAGCCTTTCACAAGTGTTATAAGCACAAAACTACTCAAAAAGCTATTAGCAAATGATAGAATTAGAACAGACAGAACTAAGACTCTGATTTTGTATTTTTTGTGAAATGAAAGAGTGCAGTGAAAATGCCAGAAAACACAGAGAAACACTAAAAAGGAAATACTATCATAGTCACTATTTTGTGAAGTGCATACGTTGAACAGTGATTGATCTCAACTGGCGTTTGCGCAGATGCTGAAACATGAACCAACATTTGCATAGATGTTGTTGTATCTGCTAAATCAAAGAAACATAACAAAAAAGTTACTATTCTCCCTTTCTTAGTTTTCAAATCGATCAAAAATACCTATGTTAAGATTACCCAAACCCTAAAAACTAAGATTCCCTAATGATTAATCAAGATTTTTCTTTTCAAATAAATTTTGATATTATAACTGCTTGCAAAATGGATCTCTACTAAAAATTTGAATGATAAAATGCTAAAAAGCAACATAAAATGTTATAAAACTTGGTAATCAAAGGGTTAGGGTTGCAAAAAATGGTCTGTATCAGAGATGTTGGTTCATGAAGTGCAGATGTTGATTATGTGCATAAGTTAGATGATGGTTGAGAAGGAACTAACATTTGCACAGACTCCTCTATGTAAAATGTAGACATCAATCTATAAAATCCGATGGAAATGAAAGAAAAAGAGAAAGAGAATAGAATGTTAAATGGACATGGGTCCCACCAAGCGTGCCAAAATGTATACAAGGAAAATATCATCTTGCAATAATCCACTAAAACATGAAACCATTAGAGAGTTAGCATCCAAAATTCAAATGAGATAAAATAAAGCATGAAAGTAAAAAATCATCCTCATTTCATCGGATAGAGCTAAAACAAGATGCACCAAAGAGGCTTGTTTGATTTTCTCTCTTATGGAGGTGTGAATGTGCTCTCTTAAACACAATATCAAGACTTCCCCAAGTGGAAAATGATTAATATTTTGATTCAAAATGCAACAAGGATGGATGGAAGAAGGATCCAAGAACTAGTATAGAGTGACTAGTCTCAAACTTCTCCAAATGATCAAGCTACTATGAATTTGAAATGTAAAACAAGAAGGAAACTATGATTGATTTTACTGAATGATCCTAGCATGTAACATATAAATTATTTAATCTTAAAAACAATGAAACTAGTAATGAAAAACCTAGCACAATTCTAGCATAATAACAATAACAAAGATGAGAGAGTGATGGAATGCAAGAGAGGAAGGCCTCTTTCATAGAATTGAAAATGAAATGGATAGTTGAGATTACGAAGTGGAAGGGAGATGAGTGGCTAAGATTTAGGGTTAGGTTGGAAAATTCAAAGGGGATGGTGCACATGGTTAGAGGAAAATTGCATTTTTGATCAAGGTTAGGGGATTATTAGCAAGAGGTGGGATTTGAAAAGGGATAAATGATTTAAATAAAGTGGTTTTATTTAAATCAATTTTAGAAGAAATTTGGTCTCATGGAGGGATTTTAATAAATATGAGTTTATTAAAAGGGGGATTTTTGAGAGAAATGTATTTAAATAAAATATATTAGGGTAGTACTTATAAAATATATAAATACCATAGATGAAACTGATGACATGTAACTGATTCAATGTTTGACAATATTAAGTTGAAGATAATGCAAGGCATTAAATTAGTTAATGATTTGTATTGTCATTGATATCAACTTGAAATCATATGTATAGTCATATACATAAATCCAAAGACTTCAGAGAACCAAAAGAACCAAGGTTATGCTTTCAACAATACATAAAATTCATGTATTCACTAAGTGACAAACAACACCAAAGGAGTGCACACCAATGGTAAAAGAAAAGAGGAAAAGTCACAGTGATACCCGACCATCAGAAGATAGTGTTGCCCAATGAAGCAAAGCCACGGTGTTTTCTATGAGTAAAATTCCAATGATGCCTGACAGATGGAGATCACAAAGCTAACTGGAGTCTCACCAACAGAAATGTTAGTTGTCATTGACAATTAACTGCAATGATGACCAATGGAATAGAGAGATCAGAAAATGAAAAAATATATAGTTGGCATAGCTAAATAAGGACTTAACTAGTTTTCTACTTTGTTTTACTTGAAAAAATATAAGTGACTTATTTAAAGCTGATTTGTATAGTTTTCAAGAGGATATCTATGAGACAAATAAGGAGTTATGCTTTAAATCTAATTGGCTAGATTATTTTTCATGCCAAGAATCAAGAAACAATGAATATCATGTCTATATAAGAGACAAGCTTAATTCATTTTAAAAATGCATGAAAAGGGGATTAAGGGAAATGAATAGAAAGAGGAGCTGAAGAGAAATTGATGAAGAATAACTTCATACAGTCTTGATCAATCAAGCTGAAGGAGAGCTAAGGAATTTTGTAGACACTGACGAACAGTGAAGCACAACATCACAGAGTAGGAAGTGTGGAGCACAAAGAATTGAATTGATACATTAATCAGAGAGGTAATGTACTTAAATAGATCTAAAAGTATGCAATATGCAATTCAAAGATGCATTAGAAACAAGTCATAATGTTTTAGTTTAACCATTGAAGCATCAAGTCTCTTAACAGTGTAGGACATAACAGTCTTTTATATATTGAGGTACATCTCAAGGAGTGTCAAAAAATTTCATTCATGAAAGTAGCATTGGATATGCCCAATGCCTATTGACAGTCTAAGAGAGAGGCTGATTCAAGGATGGTAGCATTAGATGCCCGATACTAAGTGACAACCTCTATGTATAAAATCCTCTAACAAGGTCACACCTAACAGTGTGTTTGTAACCTTTAACAGGGTTGGATCTTAACAAGGCTCACTTCAGAAGAGTGAAAATTCGGGGTTCCGGTCCCATTGGTTTTTTTCCCTTAACAGGGTTGCCATGTTAAAATCTATGTGTTATGTGTGTATGATATATTTATTTACTATTTTGTATCTTACATAGATCATTTTAGATGTATCAGTATACTCTGCATATTTACTATATTTCTGTAAATAGATGACTGCTTATTAGTAAACATTAAGAAGAAGGTTTAGTAGAGTAATCTGAAAAGTAGTAAATTGATATAATTTATTCAAGGCATTCATCTTACAGGACAAAAGATAACCTGAGAAATAATTAGTTGTTATAAGAGTTGAAGGGTTGATCTAAGGATTTAAATTTGAGGCCACTATTTCAACCCCCCCTCTCAGTTATTACTAACAATTGGTATCAGATCTTGTGTGCTTAGAAGAAAGGTTTCAAGACCTAAGCCAAAGATCACAAGATGAATAGATGAGATCTGTCCAAGCTGAACAAAGATAATTTTTCCTCATGGCAGAGTAGGATAAGACTGGACACTTATCAGGTATTGGTAACGATGTTACTCAATTCCTAGAAACTAAATATGTGTTGACAATAGGAGAACCAAAAGTTGAACAAATGATAGAGAAGCATGAACACAACGGTATGATGATAGAGCTTGCTTCCTCACTCTCTGATGCTAAATTTGAAGACGTCAAAGAATGAAAAATTACAAAGTAGATGTGGGACAAATTAAAACTTGTACATGGTGGTGAAAAAAATGTTTTGAGAGCCAAGGCAGAAAGCCTTAGAGGAAAGTTTGATGATCTCAAAATGAGAGAAGGTGAAAAAATCACTCAATACAGTAAAAGAATCAAAGAGATAGTCAATGATATCCAAGGAGTTGGAGGTGTACTGGAAGAAGATACAGTGGTAAGTAAAATTCTAAGAAACCTACTACTTACTTATGATATTAGAGTATCTTCCATTCAAGAAATGAGAGAAATAGCAAATAGAAATGTTACTCTAGATAGTTTAATTAGAAGACTAATTTAATTTGAGATGAATAACTTTGATAATAGTGTCTTACAAAACTTAGAGTCTAGATTCAAAACTTCTATCAGAATAAGTAAATCAAGTCACAAAAACACTATGAGAAAAGATAGTGATAGTGACAATGAAGAAGATGATCTTGAGGAAATTGAAGCACTTATGGCCAAAACAATGCAGAGAGGGAAAGGTAAATTACCACTTGTTTGTTTTAATTGCAAAGAAATTGGACACTTTGCTGCAAGATGTACTAACATGAGAAAAGATGATAGAAGCAATGACAGGTCTTTTGAGAAGAAGTCTGATAGAGGTGATTACAGAAGCTACCGACAATCAAAAAGAAGAGATACTCAAGATTATAAGGAAAAAGGAAAGAAGACCAGTTACCTACAAAAATGAAAGGATGATGATACTGACACCAAATTTGATGAAGACATCGAGATGGTGTTTGTCGCTATGAAAGATGATTCAGATGATGATGAAGAAAGCTATGTAGAAACAACTCTCATATCTAAAATTAGCAAAAATGATATTTGGATCATAGATAGTGGTTGCACTCACCATATGACCGGTGATAAGAAAAAGTTTGAGACTTTTGAAAACTATAAAGGTGGTTCAGTAAGAATGGGTAATGACATACCTTGTTCAGTTTAAGGTAGAGGAACACTAATGTTGAATAACCAGATAAAGTGTGAGAATGCTTATTGGATAAATGGATTGAATTATAATCTATTGAGTCTTTCTAAGTTAAATAATTTAGGTCACAAGGTAGCATTTAAAAAGAAGAAAGAAAAAATTTCAACAAATCTAGAAATCTAATTTGTACTAGTGAGTAGACAAAAGGTAACATATTCTATCTGAATGATACTGACTCCACTTGTTTGATTTCAACAAATGAAGACATATGGTTATGACACAAAAGACTGTGTCATGTGAACTTTGAAAACATGATAAAGATTAGCAAAGAGAGAAATGTCAGAGGCTTACTGACGATGACCAAGCCCAACAATATCATGTGTAAGAATTGTCAAAAAGGAAAAATGACAAAGTCTAGTTTCAAAAGAAAAACCCATACATCTGATGCAATTCTACAATTAGTCCATACTGATTTATGTGTACCTATGAGGACAAAGAGTTAATATGGAGATAGATATTTTATTATCTGTGTTAATGATTACTCTAGAATGATGACAACTATGTTTCTAAAAGATAAATCAGAACCCTTTAAGATGTTTAAATGGTATAAGGCTATGGTAGAAAAACAATCTGGTAAGGATCTAAAATGTTTGAGATTAGATAGAGGAGGAGAATTTATATTAGATGAATTCACTAAATTCTATAATGAGCATGGAATCAAAAGATAGGTCTCTGCACCAGGGACACCATAACAGAATGGAATTGCTGAAAGAAGGAATAGATCTATAGTTGACTATGAAAGGACACTGATGATAGCTAAAGGCATCACCCAAATCTTCTAGAGGAAAGCTATCAGTAGTGTTGTTTACACTTTGAACAGAGTACAATTGAAGAAAGACACCAAAAAGATGCCTTATGAGCTATGGTATGGATACACACCCAATGCAAGTTATTTCAAAAATTTTGGCAGTCAATGTTATATCTTAAAAGATGATAGAAATGGAAAACTTGACTCCAAGAGTGATGAAGGAATTTTTCTAGGGTACCCTACCAAGAGAAAGGCTTATAAATGCCTAAACAAATCCTATAAAAAAATTATTGAAAGTGCAAATGTGAAGATAGATGAATTTATAGAGAAGAATGAACAGGAAAGCACTAAAGAACTGGAGGAATACAATAAGTTCACTTACAATGAGGAACCCAACACCCTACCCTACCAACAATATAGATCTCCCAAGCAACAATGCTTAAATCTAGAACAACTAAATGCTGCAACCAATGAGTAGGCTACAAATATCGACGGTCGGGATAATGATCAAAATAATGTGCAAGGTGATGAAGAAAAAAATGAAGGACAAAATGATGATCAAGATGATATAGAAAGAGCTAGACCTATACTTGCAAGATATGTAAGAAGGAACCATCTAGAGATCCAAATCATAGGAGATAAGAAAGCTGGTACAAAAACAAGAACTAACTCCTTAAACTCAAATTGTTTAATTTGTGAGTTTGAGCCAAAATTTGTAAATGATGCACTTGATAATGAAGAATGGATAAGTTCTATGAATGATGAGATTGAACAAATTGAGAAAAACAAAACATGGTCACTTGTGCCAAGACCAGATGACAAGAATATTATCAGTACAAAATGGATATTCAGGAATAAGCTGAATGAGAATGGAAAAGTCACAAGAAAAAAAGCAAGACTAGTATGCAAGGGGTATACACAAGAGGGAGGTATTGACTATGGAGAAACTTTTACAACCTTTGATAGGCTAGAAGGCATGATAATATTACTTTCTTATGCTGCATATAAAGGATTCAATGTATATCAAATGGATGTCAAGTCTTCATTCTTGAATAGAATACTTGAAGAAGAGGTATACATTGAACAACCAGAAGGGTTTGTAGATCAAGACAAGGAAAATATTGGTATATAGACTTCATAATTCCTAGTATGGATTAAAATAAGCTCCTAGAGCCTGGTATAAATGACTTCATTCCTATCTTATAAGTATTGGATTTGTAAGGACTAGTGAAAATTGTAATCTTTATTTGAAGGAAGATATTGATGCTAACACTTTGATTGTTAAAATATTTGTTGATGACATCATATTTGGAGGCAATAATATGTTATGAAAATCATTTTCTAATGAGATGAACAAAGAGTTTGAGATGTCTATGTTTCAAGAGATCAAGTTCTTTCTTGGTCTACAGATCATGCCACAATGTGAAGGTATTTTCATTACACAAGCCAAATACATTAAAGAGGTCCTCAAAATATTCAAGATGGAAGAATTCAAAAGATTTGGAACACCGATGGATACTATATGTAAGTTGAAAAAGGAGGACAAGATAACAGAGGTAAATTAGACTGTGTATAGATCAATAATTGGAAAACTCAAGTATGTTGTACACACTAGACCAAATATTGTTCATGAAGTGGGAATTGTTGCTAGATTTTCTGCTAACCCCAGGGAATCACATATGAATACCATGAAAAGAATTATAAGATATCTAAATAACACTAAGGAATTTGGCTTATGCTATAGAAGAGAAGGAAAATTTAAACTTAAGGTGTTTACCGACACTGATTGGGTTGGAAATCTTGATGACTGAAAGAGCACAACTGGAGGAGCATTCTTTCTGGGTGACAGACTTGTTACATGGATTAGGAAGAAGCAAGGATGCATCTCTTAGTCTATTGTAGAAGTAGAGTATGTTGCTGCTACTACAAATTGCTCAAATATTGCATGGATTAAATAGTTGTTAGAAGGTATGCATATGAAGATCTTAGAAGCAATAATTATCTATTGTGATAACACCAGTGCAATAAACATTTCCAAGAATCCAATCATGCATGCAAAGACTAAACAAATTTCCATCAAGTATCATTATTTGAGATAACAAGTTCAATAAAAAGATGTGATACTTGAGTATGTGCAATCAAAAGAATAATTAGCTGATATCTTCACCAAACCACTACCCAAGGATACATTTGAGTACTTGAGAAAGAGACTAGGGGTCAAACCCTTGTCTACCAGTCAGTAAAAGACTGAAGGCTACATCAGCCTACATATTATTAGAATATCATTCACATTGATGCTAGCAAAGAGATGAACTTCAAAGATACACCTATATACAGATAGGTGTATATTAGAACCATGCACCAAAATGTATTGTTATATTACTGATGGATAAGGGAAATTCAAGGAATATATTATGGATGGAGAGAAATGATAGTTTGACATGAATGTCAGATATTTGTGAGATATTTGTTTGGCCTTTCTATCAAAGGGAGATAAATTATCCATATTATCACACATTTTTGCAAAAAAAAAGTATCTATTAGCACATTACTCCAACAGGGAAAAAATTTATCCTTAGGGAGAGAAATTGTATGGAAATATTATACAAATTGAGACTTGCAGACAAGATAGAAAGACATCAAAAGAGAAGAAAATTCAAGGAAAAGAAACTTTCACAAGGAGAGGACACAACACATCAAAATAAAGAGAGCTGAAAGAATCAAATCTAAGCTAAAAATAGAGCTTACTGACAGTCAGACATTTATCGGTTATCACAAGACAAGAAGGGTAGATTGATGAAACTCAACTATTGTATTTCATATTGTATTAGAAATAGTATAGTATGATAATATAGTATCTTTCCATCAATGCCAAAGGGAGAGATTGATGACATGTAACTGATTGAATGTTTGACAATGTTAAGTTGAAGATAATGCAAGGCATTAAATCAATTAATGATTTGTATTATTATTGATGTCAACTTGATATCATCTATATGGTCATATACATTAAGCCAAATAATTTAGAGAACCAGAAGAACCAAGGTTATGCTTTCAGCAATACATAAAAGTCATTTATTCACTAAGTGACAAACAACACCGAAGGAGTGCACACCATCGGTAAAAGTAAAGAGGAATAGTCATAGTGATACCCGACAATCAAAAGACAGTGTTGTCTGATGAAACAAAGCCACAATGTTTCTTGATGAGTAAAATTATAATGATTCCTGATAGACAGAGATCATGAAGGTAACTAGAGTCTCACCAATGGAACTATCAATTGTCGCCAACAACTAACTACAATGGTGACCAACGGAACAAAGAGCTTAGAAAATGACAAAATATCTAGCTAGCAGAGTTAAATAAGGACTTAACTAGTTGTCTACTTTGTTTTACTCAACCAAAGATAAGTGATTGATTTAAAGCTGATTTGTATAGTTGGCAAGAAGATATATATGAGACAAATCAGGAGTTATACTTTAAATCTAATTGGTTGGATTTTTTTTCATGCCAAGAATCAAGAATCAAGAAACAATGAATATCATGTCTATATAAGAGACAAGCTTAATTCATTTTCAACGTGCATGAAAAGGGGATTAAGTGGAATGAATAGAAAGAGGATTCTGAAGAAAAATTGATGAAGAATAACTTCATACAGTCCTGATCAATCAAGTTGAAGGATACCTAAGGAATTCTATAGACACCGACAAATAATGAAGCACAACATCACGGAGTAGAAAGTGTGGAGCACAAAGAATTGAATTGATACATTGATCAGAGAGGTAATGTACTTTTAAATATGAAATTCAAAGTTGCATTAGAAATAGCTCATAATTTTTTAGTTTAACAATTGAAGCATCAAGTCTCTTAATAGACCAGGACTTAACATTCTTCTATATATTGAGGTACATATCAAGGAGTGCCAAAAAGGTTGATTCATGAAAGTAGCATTGGATATGCCCGATGCCTATTGACAGTCTAAGAGAGAGGTTGATTCAAGGATGGTAGTATTATATTCCTGATACTAAGTGACAACCTCTATGTATAAAATCCTCTAACAAGGTCACACCTAATAGTGTTTGTAACCTTTAACAGGGTTTGCTCTTAACAGGGCTCACTTCAGAAGAGCAAAAATTTGGGGTACTGGTCCCAGTGGTTTTTTCCCCTTAACAGGGTTTCCATGTTAAAATCCATGTGTTATGTGTGTATGATTCATTTATTTACTATTTTGTATCTTACAAAAATCATTCTGGATATATCGGTATACTCTACATATTTACTGTATTTCGGTAAATAGATGATTATTTATTGATAAACAATAAGAAGGTTTAATAGAGTAATCTGACAAGTAGTAAATTAATATAAGTTATTAAAGGCATTCATCTTATAGGATAGGAGATAACTTGAGAAATAATTAGTGGTTATAAGAGTTGAAGGGTTGATTTAAGGATTAAAATTTGAGGCCACTAATTCACCCCCCCTCTCAGTTATTACTAAAAATTGGTATCAAAGCTTGTGTTCTTAGAAGGAAGGTTTCAAGACCTAAGCCAAAGATCACAAGATAAACAGACGAGATGTGCCCAAGTTGAACAAAGATAATTTTTCCTCATGGCAGAGCAGGATAAGACTCCACTTATCAGGTATTGGTAATGATGTTACTCAATTCCTAGAAACTGAATATGTGTTGCCCACAAGATCACCAATAGTTGAACAAATGAGAGAGAAACATGGACACAATGGTATGATGATAGAGCTTTCTTCCTTACTCTCTGATGCTGAATTTTAAGATGTCAAAGAATGCAAAACTACAAAGCAGATGTGGGACAAATTAAAAATTGTACATGGTGGTGACAAAAATGTTTTGAGAGCCAAGGCAGAAAGCCTTAGAGGAAAGTTTTATGATCTCAAAATGAGAGAAGGTGAAAACATCACTCAATACAATACAAGAATCAAAGAGGTATTCAATTCTATCTGAGGAGTTGGAGGTGTAATGGAAGAAGATACAGTGGTAATTAAAATTCTAAGAACCCTACTACCTACTTATGCTATTAGAGTATCTTCCATTCAAGAAATGAGAGCAGTAGAAAATAACAATGTTACTCTAGATAGTTTAATTGGAAAACTGATTTCATTTGAGATGAATAACTTTCATAATAGTGTCTTACCAAAAATAGAGTCTACATTCAAAACTTCTATGAGAATAAGTAAATAAAGTCACAAAAACACTATGAGAAAAGATAGTGATAGTGAAAATGAAGAAGATGATCTTGATGAAATTGAAGCACTTACGACCAAAAGAATGCAGAGAGGCAAAAGTAAATAGAAAGGTAAATTACCACTTGTTTGTTTTAATTGCAAAGAAATTGGACACTTTGCTGCAATATGTACTAACAAAAGAAAAGATGATAGAAGCAATGATAGATCTTTTGAAAAGAAGTCTGATAGAGGTGATTACAGAAGCTACATACAATCAAAAAGAAGAGATACATGAGACTATAAGGACAAAGGAAAGAAGGCCAGTTACCTATCAAAATGCAAAGATGATGATACTAACACTGAATCTGATGAAGTCATCAAGATGGTGTTTGTGGCTGTAAAAGATTATTCAGATTATGATGAAGAAAGGTATGTGGAAATAGCTCTCATATATAAAATTATCAAAAATGATGTTTGGATCATAGATAGTGGCTGCACTCACCATATGACCGGTGATAAGAAAAAGTTTGAGACTTTTGAATACTATAAAGGTGGTTTAGTAAGAATGGGTAATGACACACCTTGTCTAGTTGAAGGTGTTTACGAGACTTTGTGACCAGGTCTGCTAATAGATGTAAGCTGTCACTGGGTACCAGGGTATCGGCCAACTTCACTTGTTAAGGTTATCTAGGGAAATGAGATTCCCCAGGCCTTCAAGCACATGAGATTCAGGTCTCGACAGTATGGGAGCTTAGTTGGGAATGTGACTATTTTGTTTGGGGGGATAGTTGGTTATCTTCGCTCATCTTCTTCAGGAATTCAAGTAAGCGGGGTTTGATGCAAGAATTGACTACCTTTACCAAATAAACTTCAAAAGATAATGCAGGGTTAGAAATATTTCATATACCTATAGTTATGCCAAACATTCAAAACATCAACCAAGCTCCAACATACTACACTAAATATTGAAGAAGTACAAAATCATCAATTCATATTTAATCAATAGCAAGGGAAAAGAAGGTCATTAATCTACTTAAAATATAAGAGCAGGGGACATAATTAACATACAACACAAAATACCATTAATCCAAAGATCATAATGCTAACAACATCATTGATAGAACCCTTCCTTCTTCATAACATGTTTCTAGCAAGTAGTGGTGCATATAACAATGGTGGCTCCAAGGGAGCATCTAACTACTGAGAATCTCTAACAACTAAGGAGCATTGAGCTCTGCAAATAAGAACTGAGAAAAGCCAAAATGCTATTTAGCTATGGATTGCAAAATCATTAATTTCGTCAACCCTTGGAATGAGGTTGGAATTATTATTTATACAAAAGTTTTGACCTAAAACTTACCTAACTTATCTTACAATTAACAATATAATACTATTTCTAGTGGTTGATACTACCTACACCACACTACAAAAGACCTCGAGACAGAAAAGGTTTGACATGTCAGAAGAATGTAACAAGAAAGGTGGAGTGGAAGAATCGGCCTTGAGAAGAGAGCCAGAGAGAAAGTAGAAGAAATCCAATCCCCAAGGGATTGAGGCTACATGCCTCATTAATGGGAAAGTGGCTCTCTATCTCTGTTGCACCAAGTGTTATTTTGGAGTGGCACCTTGGGAAGACCAACCTGTCATAATCATCCTCTGAGCCGATGTGACTTGTTGTGGTTACCTGCTTTCTGTCACTTTTATTAACCATATGATAGTGACCAGTTAGCTTCGAGAACTGTTGGTACTCCTAAATTTGGAACAAATTTGGAGTGACCATGTTAAAATTTTCAGACAAGCAAAGTCAATACCCTTGAAAATTCGGTGTAAGAAGACTCAGTTAGAATGCTTGAAAAAGGTGTCCAGATGATTTTTATGAGATACAAATTTAGAAGAGGCTTTAACGCCTTCCATTTGATGTATGCAATGGGTCCCAGCTCCTGAGTTTCAGTTCTGACATGTTTAGGCAGTAGTCATTCTGAGGGGGCCACCCAATTCTGCATCTTTGCTAAGTGTCAATTTGCTGTCCGGAGCCTACTTTGCCTCTGAGTATCTCACACCCTATTGAGTTTCATAGTTTTCCACTTTGGGAATGTTTAGCATGTATATCAGAGAGCTTATGTTTTAAACCTCAGGTCATTCCAAATCTGTTTGATAAGTTTTCATACTTCCCAAAGTTGGTTGTTCATGAACTGTCTGCATTTTTGTCCTGCCTTGAAATCTGAATAGCCCAGTTTGACGTGTTATAACTTTTGACTAGTACACCCAATTGAAGAAATTATTTTTGCACTGTATTCCAGAGGTCACACACCCCATATGTTCCAGTCTGCAGATCTTTATGAAATCAGATGATAAGTTTTCATAACCCATGCCAGCAGTTGTCTGCACTATTTTTGAAGTAAAATTCACGCCATAGAAGGAGAGCATGCTATTTGGAGAGGCAATGAAAGTCTTTAAACAGCCAATTACTTTTCCTTATCTGGTGCAACAAGGAGGGAGGTTCATAATTTTAATGTTTTCAAATACAAATATCTACAAATATGCAAACAGAGATTGCCAGGCAAACTGCGATGGAAATGGGGGAGTAGTTTAATGTTTTAAAAGAGTTTTAAGAGTGTTTTTGCAGATTTTTCT
>MU228055.1:1784516-1798446 GCA_018584345.1 Thuja plicata | reverse complement strand
AGGATAGTTTGTAAGGCACTTTATCTCAGCCACATGTAGTTTGTAAGGCACTCTACAGTATCTCTGTTATTTTATCTCTGTGGATTCATGTTTTCATTGACTCTTTGCCCAGGGGATAGGCACTGGTTTGAGGTATAGTTTGTAGTATGTTCCCTACCCAATATCAAAATCATTTAATCAAAATACTTTTGTTACTGAGAAAAAATGAGATGAACTTATAAGGTTTTGTATGAGCAGGATACTTTTCAGTTTGTTGATCCCTTGAAGAGTGGATCATTAGGTTATCCCTCCTACATAAAAGGAAGAAGGATGAAAATCCTTGTATCACTGGTTTTTTCTATATTAAGGATCATGGTTTATATGGTTATATCTTGTATTTGATTATGCTTGGTCAGTTGCAAGGTAATTTATCAGTTGGCTTCATAAGAGATACATAGCAAATCAGTGTCCACATTATAACATATTGTGTAAACAGTTATCATAAAAGGTAAAACATGCCTGAGTATATGTGGAGCTTGAAAACGAAGAAGGACCTTATCCAGTCCTTAGCAATTAGGCTTTTCTTGTCGCTGAATCAGTATTAGGAAGCATGGTGTTCAAGTAGTTATTTCAAGCACTGTAATTCATACAAGAAAAAGTGCTAACAAGAACCAAGATACTGGTCACTATAAGAACACAAAATTGTGGGATCTGGAACTCCAGGATCTTGAAGCTTACGCTCCCTAAAGAATGAATAGATACAAAATACATCTCTTGATAATCATCTCTGGAACCTGGAGAATTTTATTGTTCCTTGGTATCATTGAAGGTCTATAGGAGCCAGGCAATTCTATCTTTGTCGATTTCCTTGAGGCTGACCAAGCAGTATTTGGCCATATCTACCTGCTCGCCCAGATCTAGAACATTTGCCTTGAACTCTGCGGCCATCTTGGCTGCGTTGTGACCTTTGAGCGCCATGTGATTTATATATGTCATCTTTGCTCCATCTATCCCCTCCAAGGATCCATACCAAGACTCCATTAGATTTTCAAAATTCCCTATGACATATTCTTCTGGAGTGCATGTTTCAGTGATAAAGGGATCAACTCTGAAGAACTTCGAGATAAATGACTTGTACAAATTAAAAGAATATTAAACCTCCTGGGCTTTGTTGTGCAAGGTCCCTAATAGTTTCTTGATTACCCCCAATGTTAGGTCAAGTCTGGAGTGCTGGGTCTGGACAAAGTCAAAAGACTGCTCTCCCAAAATTTTAGCCTCAAAGACAGCTTCTTCTCCGATGCCGATGAGTTCTTCCAAATCAGCCTTCCATGCTTCATAGTTCTCAATGTCTCCGCCCCAGATGGAGATAGTATTTTTGGCCTAATGCAGGACATTGCTAGATGCATATAAGTCTAGGAGTGTGGATACTTAGAAATGCCAAACTTTTCCCACTTGTTATGTAACCCATTCATCAACTGCCTAGACATTTCTTTTCATCGTCCTTAGTGAATCTATGTCACCCTGACGGAGCGGTGCCCTTCATGTGGAGACATATGGGGGAATGGCAATAATAGGCTGTGCAAGCTCTGTCAGCAGCCCCATGAGGTTTGCATTCTTTTCTTTTTCTGCCCTGAACTTCTGGGCCTCTTTTTCATAGTGAGCCTCCACCACCTTGGTTTCTTCTTTTAACAGGTCTAACTTGCACTATTTTCCTCTCTTCCCCAGTGATACTTTGGTGATATAATATTCCTCGACCTTAGCCATAGCTTCATTTGGATTTGGGGAAGGTGTTGCAATCACTGCAGCTATATCTCCACTTGGCCTAGTCCAAAGGGTATGGACTATCTGAGCATTCTTCTCCTTGGGAGGATTTTGCATTTGGGCCATCATCTCCGCTAATGAGAGATGGGCCTTAGGTGTTGTTGTGGCCTTCCTCTTATGGGACTCTACCAACGATTATGGTAGTAGGGGTGGCTTTACTTCCAGTGTCCATTCATATTCTTCCCCTTCGGGGTTTTTTTGTGTCTCCCTGGTGTTGTGAGTCATCCCTGACTCCTTTCCTATGTTTTCAGGCCCACCAACAAGATTCATCTCAATAGTGCTTGTATCATCTACTCTGATGTCTACACCCTCAACATTGTTGGGGTGAAAATCCATTTCCCCATGGTTTTGTTCCCCATCCTGCTACTATTCTTCATTAGCCTCCTCTACTAGAATGTCTTCTTCAGTTGGTGCATTCTCTGGAGGTGGTGGAGGTATTAGGCCAAGATTCAGTGTTTGATCCGTTGTGATTACCTCACCGAATGTTTCCTTTGGAAGCAGCCTCTGGAGCATGGAATTTGGGTTTACAGTTGATCCTATTGGTCTAGTTCTCCCGACTGATGTCGGTTGCTCATCTTACATTTGGCCTCTCTCTGTGGTTCCTTCAACCTATATCTCTGAGACGTTCCTTTTGAGAGGGAGCAACATTTCCTCTTGGGCAACTATCTCTTCAACTTCCCTCCCAATATCTCCCTCTAAGTTCCTAAATTCATTAGTCCCAAATAAATCATCAAATTTGTCATGGGGAGGGGAGCTCTCTAGGATATCCTTGGGTTCTTTATCCAGCTCTAGAGAGTTGGAAGAAAGAATCTATATTTCTTGGATACTTGGCATCCCCAGTTCTAGCTCCGCCCTTGGTTTAGAGTTAGTATTCTTTTTCTTTCTCCTAGTTACCAAATGGGGCCCTACATCCAACATAGCTGCCCGCTCCTCCTCCACTCTAGTCCCTATGCCTTGGACCATCAATTCTTCCAATGAAGGGGAAGAGGGAGGACAGATAGGTCCAGTCATACGTACCGGGGTGGGCAACCACGTGATTAACTTATCCTTCATTTGGTGGGAGACTACCAGTTTCTATTACATTTGTTCCACTATGGGGTTCGCTGATGGGGTTTTCTACTAGGTCCCCATTATCCTTTTTCCTCTATCCTCCCCACTGTGAGGAGGTTCTGACCCCAGAAGTTGAGTTCCGCACAAACGGGCCAACTTTACGTGTGCTCCTTGGGCATGCATTTTTAAAATATGTATAGCTACATTTGACCACATTGTGGGTGAGATCCTAAATTGTTGGACCTTCTTGGGTGTTCCAGTCCATTGGAGGGAGAGCCATCTTGTCTACTCCATTTTCTTTATATTGTGGGCCCACTGTGGACCCAGTATCTAAGAAGTCATACAAGAATTTTAGAAGCTTCAGCCTCTCCATCATCGCCATTGTCATCTGGATGAAGTGCCAGCTCTAGACTTCAAACTCATCCTAGAAATCTTCCCAAAAAGCCTCCATGTGAAATGCATGGGGCTCTTATACCCAGGGAAGTGCCATGGCTATTTTTCCTAGAAGATCAAAGTTCTTCCATGCCAGATAGAATTCATTCAGGCCCAAGCTTTTAAGCTCATTGTCCACCTCTTTTGGCATGCTTATACTACATGAGTAATTCCCATAGGTAATTGGGAATGGAACATTTATTACTTTCTTCACCATGTAGAGGGCGTGAAGTTCCAAAATTTGTCGGCAGTACTCCAAAAGAATTATTTTGTTCCCACAGTGCTTGGGAAACAAATAGGGTTTCCTAGAGAATCCGGTCACCTAAATATAAGTATGCTATTGGAACTGAATGTAATAGTGGCCATAACATTTGACCAAATCCATTGCCTCTTTGTAGAGGTGGTAACCAGCATCCCTGGTAGGCGGAGATTGTAGTAAATGAAGGCATCATTTACTTGGCAGAAGATAAGGAAACTAGCCTCCCATTGGATTTGTGGGAAATAATCGTAGGGAGCCTTCTGACTTGGACCAACCTAGAGTACACCTACTATGAGTAGCCCATTTGTGATGGGGCATTGTTGTGCTAGGGCCCAAAGAATGTAGGATGTCATGTAGAATTTGGAGGTCTAGGTGACCTGGAGGAGCTGGGAGTCCACATAATTTGAGATGATGATGGCCCAATCAAAGTATTTCTTACTGGAAGAGATACCTAGCAAGAAGTCGTACATCCATGTTGAGAATTCCCAGGCATGGGGTTGTCCAAAGATCCTACACAATGTTATGATCCCCATCTATATGCTTTCCTTGAATTCTGATCAAGGGATTTCTAGCTTCATCCTTTTGGAGTCTTTATTTGGCATCTTCAGCCAGTGGTTGTTCAAATATTGTTGGGCCATGTGTTCCAAATCCATAAATTCCTACAGGGCCAGGGACCGGGTGACGATGACTACATCATCAAACTAGAGAATTCACAGATTGGCCTAAAAATTTGCAGCGTCCAAAGACACTATAGGAGTTGGATATCTAGTTAGAATAGAGGCAACAAGCATGACAACCCAGATGGGTAAATTGTAGTGTACGACAAGAGTAAGAATAAGTTACAGGGCTTGCACAGAGCATGGGAAGCAAGCAGCCTTCAGAATCCTAGAATTATTGATATTGATGGCCAATGGGTCTTCGGCCATTCATTGGATATACATAACTTTTACTAGGGCTTGCATTTCCACCCACATTCTAACGCTGGTGTCGATGATCAACTAAACACTGCACTCAATCTTTGATCTTGTGATAGTATTTTCCCTCAAGTAGTTCATGGTCACGGAAAATTTTTCTAAGGCTATCTCTATCTTAGTCCTAACAGGTGCCCTAGTGACTACTGCAGTGGGGAGATCTGGACACCTGGGTGGAGAAGATGCAAATGCCTCTGACATGATTAATGAATTAGATGTTGGAAACCTGCAAGGCAAGATGACCATCAAAATTTGTAAGATGAAAACATTACTCTGTGATCCGAAGATCTTACCACCACACGGTGCATCACATTGAAAATTTAGTTCATGTCAAATCCTAGAAATGATATGCATATAATGAAGGCTTAGGAATTTGACCACCATCTGGGTCCCAGGGATTTTTGCATGTATGATGAAAGTGAATTAAGGTCTGAATGAGGACATAGGACTTGGGGATATCCCAGAAAACTAACCATTGGGTGACATGGCTAGAAGATGATCCATACTTAGGATGACATGGGTGTCACATGGCCATGTAGTAAATAGGAGTTATGGTGATAACGCCAACAAATGTCTAAATGCATGCAAAGTGGAAGCCACTTGCCTAGGTTTGAATGCATGCATGGGAAATAAATTCACCACTAAGACTGACTCGACGGAGGAGAGAGAAAACCACCATGGTTGAAACTAGCAAGGAATGAAGTCCACACCAGGTGGTATTCTATCGAGAAGGCGAGCTCATGAATTTGGGAAAACATGGGCAAGGGCATGGTGAGCTCGACACAATATCGGGAGGATATACATCAAAACTATAGTTGAGTATAGAGGGCTGAGGGCTGAAACATATACACATAATTTATAGACATTTACACAATATACAAAGCAGCTACATAAATGTACAACACACAGGAAACTAGCCTAAATTACAACTATGCTGAGGGCAGAAAACCCTCTGCCAGTGCCAACCTACTAATGGGAGGCGACAGAAAGACAAAACCAGAAACAAAAAACCCAAATGAAACTAGAAGCAAACAAAAAACATAAATAAAACAAAAAAAACAAAACAAACTAGAACCAGAAAACTAGAAACTAGAAAACAAATGCCAAAGGCTTACTTGGAGTGTGAGAGATGCAGAAAGGATGAACGCTAAAGTTCTACAACAAGCTATCCTCTAAACACCATGAACAAACACTGCAAACCACTTGCTAAACATTTCTAATCACTACTAATCACCAAAATAATCAACACTTAAATGCTTCAAATTTGCCTCAATTGCTCTGGTAAGTTGCCTTAGGTTTTTTATCATAGTAAATGTGAAAATGATAGGTAACTTCTATTTATACCCCTAGGGTAAAAAGTGTGGTACATTTCCCACAAACTCCAGATCAGGAAAACCCCCAGTCTCTCGGCCCAGGGATTCCACGTAACCATACCTTCTCACAAAAATAAGACATTGTGGTGGAGAATCCTGGAGTTCAGAATCTGGCTTTGAGGAGAATAAACTCCAAGACTAGGTCCCGGAGACACAAGAAGACAAAAATTGAAAGAAAAACAAACCTCGCAGAAGAAAATCTTGGAGGGAAAACAAAGATAAAGGAAAGCAAGGTAGAAGAAAAAGCAAGAAAAGGGGGACCCAACATTTTGCCCATAAAATGTAGGGAAAAGTATGCAAGGCATGACAAATGGTGACTATCTGGGATGAATGCCTTAGCACATTCAAGAACTACAGAATATCTGGTTAGCAAAACCAGAATCAAGTGTTACTTGGAGCATCCTGCTTGCAAGGTGTGAAGCATCTGAGAAAATCCAGCCCATACGTTATTCAATCCTTGGTCTTTCATCAGTTGTGAAGTGTGTGCTTTGAAAGGAAATCAAGCCGATGACCTCTAGGAGAAGTAGAGAAGAGACACTAAATATATCAAACCAAAGTCATCAAATCTTGTTCATTTCCCCCAGATACTTGAATTTCTCCCTTCTTTAGTTCTTTCCTTTTCTTAATGGGAAGGCAGTACTTCTTTCACCTCGAACCTTAAGCTTAGCCAATTTTCGAGGCAATACTTCTTTCACCTTTCCATCCAATTCAAATTTCCAAATGTGGAAGAGAACTCCAGACCCAGAAAGAATTTAAATGGTTTTCAGACTTGGGCCAACAAACTAGTGTGACCAATCTATTCTCAATGTGTCTGATTACTTGTTCCTTTGATTTTGATTTAACTAATTTCTGGACTTCTAGGAGATGAATCTGATAAAAATTACACATAGCCTGTTACCAAAATTACAAAATCACTCTAGAGTGTGGACTAGTTCCACCATGCTAACAATAGATTCCAAGTTCAGCATAATGCAGAAGGTACCACCCCAGAGACTAGATGTTATGCGAGGCATACCGGTCTACAAAAGGGAGGGAAAAACACTGGGAACCCAAAAAAGGAAGAATGGAGCCAAAAAAAAAATGAAAAGAGAAAGGGGCAATCCCGGAGGACATCCAGCAAAACTATTTACAAGGCAAGATGCCCCAAACAGAGCACCGAAAAGGATATTTACAAGCAGGACTTTACATAAAATATAATTGTAGATAAACTCACCTCATTTGAAATAATGCTTGAGAAACTGTCCATTGACTAGCAATAGAATGGCTTCTTTGGTCATGGTACTGAGGTGATAAGTATTTGCCCTGCAGATCTCAGATATCAAGTATGGTCCAAGTGAGAGCCATTGGAATTTGGTGTGCTTTCCTTTCTTTTCTCAAGCCTTGTCCCACAAAAAGACTAAGTCCAAGATCTGAAAGGCCTTATACTAGGCTATTCGGTCAAACCATCATTTCACTATTGCTTGGTGACGTGCAAAGTGTTCAAGGGTTGTGTCTCTTTGTTCTTCCATTCACACCAGATTTAGGAGCTGGACTTCCATGATGTTGTCCTAGTTGCTGAATTCCTGCATGAACTACAACACTGGGATTTGTAAGTTAATGGGGAACACTATATTTTTGCCATAAATGGGTGGAACAAGGAAATCCCCAAGGCCACCTTTATTTAGATACGATCCGCCTAGAGAGAAAATCTAAGATTTTGGTACCAGTCCCAGGGATTCTATTCTAATAGATGTTTGATCACCTCAAGTAAATTTTTATTGGTCAATTCAGCAACACCGTTGCCCTAAGGGTAATCATTCTTGGAGAACTTCAGAGTGATCTTCCTGTAATAGGTC
Organism: Thuja plicata; assembly: GCA_018584345.1. Taxonomy (NCBI): domain Eukaryota; kingdom Viridiplantae; phylum Streptophyta; class Pinopsida; order Cupressales; family Cupressaceae; genus Thuja; species Thuja plicata. The sequence goes on along the minus strand of MU228055.1, from coordinate 1,790,726 downwards.
CATTCAAGTAATTGTGTTGAAGAAAATTCTAGACCATTGTAACATAATATAGCAAAAGGCATTCCAAATCATGTGATGATGTTTTCTTCTAAGAATTTTATGACTACATCTATCGTGTAAGTTTTACAAGGGATTTCTTCAGACCATCGGGTGCAATAATCGGTAGCAGTCAATATGTACCGGTGGTTGGCAGACAAGTTGGGGCTGATTTCCCTGGTAAAGTCAAATGCCCATTGGGTGAAAGGTCTAGCTTCAAAGAATGGCTACAAAGGCATAGCCATGTTTGGCTCATGATGTGCCATAGTCTGGAAAGTGTGGCATTTCCTGATGTGAGTGTAGACATCCTTAAAGATATAGGACCAATAGTATCTAGACTAGAGGATCTGATGGGTAGTGGTGTCAGTTGAGCCATGCCCAGTTCCAAACTGCCCATGCAATTCTTTGATTATCTTTGCAGCTTGAATCCTATCAATGCATCAGAGGTACACTCCCTCATAGTTCCTACAAAAAAGTGTGGCATTTTTTATCATGAAGTGTGCACTTTTCAATCATAGGGCATGATGTTTGTTTAGAGGTAATCCCTTTGGGCATTTATTGTTCAACAACAAGTACACTAGGTCTGTGTACCATGGATCCTGAGTGATGGACTCCATTGTATATGCCTGATATTCAATGTGTGGAGTCTCTTCTACCATCACTCTACATAGTCCCTAGCCTTAGAATATCTTCATGGGTTGCATTTCTAGATCATACTCTTGGAGGATGGCCATCCATTTCCCCGGTCTTTCACCCAATTCACTCTGCATCAGCAAGGATTTTATTGCCTAGTCCTAGATGATAGAATGCACTTTGCTATAGAGAATGTAATGCTAAAATTTCTTCACGGTGTGGACAAGAGAAAAGGCCTATTTTTCCAAAGGTGAATACTAGACTTCGGCATTATTAAAGGGGGAGCTCATGAAAGCTATCGGGCGTTCTTCCCATTCGATCTTTTGGGTCAAAACTTCCATGGCAGAATGCAATAAAGGAAATGAATATATGTAAAAGGGGAGGGAATAGTCCAGACTAGCCAAGACTGGGGCCTCCACTATCATTTGTTTAATTTGAGAAAACACTCACTTTGCCTTAGGGCTCCACTCAATCTTAGTATCTTTCTTCATCATTTCATTGAGTGGCTTTATGATCTTGGTGAATCTTGTGATGAACCGCCAGACAAAATTGATCTTTTAAAAGAAAGATCTCATTTCCTTCTTGCTGCCAGGAATTTGTAGGTTTAGCAGTGATTCAAATATCTTAGGGTCAATGGATATACCCTTCTCAAAGATAATATGCCCGAGCAACTTCCCTTCAGTGACCCTGAATATGCATTTCTTAGGGTTGAGGGATATTCCATACCGGTGACACCTCTCAAAAATTTAGGCGAGGTGGGTGAAGTGATCACGCCTATCCTAGGAAATAATGTCAAATCATCCATGTAGATGATTATACACCAATTCACAAGGCCCTCGAACATAATGTCCATAGCCTTTTGGAATGTGGCCCCTATGTTGATCAGGCCAAAGAGAATTCTCTAGTAGGCAAAACATTCCCCACTTGGTGGTAAATGTTGTCTTGTCTCTATCCTCATATTTAACCATGACTTGGTTATACCCAGAGTACCAATCTAGGAAAGACATCTTTTTTTATCCATTCATGATTTGTAGTACCCCATCCAATGAGGGGAGAGGGTGATTATATTTCTTGGAAGCTTTGTTTAAATTTTAGAAATCCACGCAAAGGTGGATCTCACCACTTTTCTTCCTCATAGGAACTAGGATAGCAACCCATGTAGTATGCCAGATTAGAAAGATGATCAGGGGTGGTAGTATTTTTTGAACCTCCTGATGAAATATAGGCTCTATTAGTGGGTTTACGGGCCTTTTCTTTTTCTGAAAAGACTTAGTGTCAAGTTTCAGTGGGATAGTATGAGTCATAATGGATGTATCATAGGTTTTCAAGTCCTCATACCCCCACCCAATTACAAAAATGTATTCTCAGAGAACCGCAAGAATCTTCTCCTCCTTTGGGGAGTAGGAGGTGCCAATGTGTATCCACTTTTCTTTACTGGCCTGGCCGATGTTCACTTTCTCAAATTTTCCTCCCTCATAGGAGGATGATATCTTTTCTTAACCCTGAGGGTCTGATTCAAAGATTATTTCAAGTGCAAATGTCCCCTTAGGGATGGTGTTGGTTGGTAGGTCCATGATCCCATCATCTTCATCACCCATTCCAATATCATCTTGATCTCTCTCCTCCACTATCTGGTCCTCAAAGACACCAACATTGGCCATAAAGGCCAGGATATGTTGATTGTCCTTAAAGACCTAAAAATGGGTGATGTTGTTTGGAATAGATAGGGTGGGGACCATCTCAACATAGAATTTCCAGAGTCAGGAGCCATCCATTGGCTCAAGAGTGCTGGCAGAGACAGTAAGGGCATTTGGGACATAATTATGTCTCCAGGGAATAAGATCAATGCCAAAGGCATCAAAATCTTCAATAAGGCTCCATGCCTGGTTGCGGTATGTGGCCAAAATTTTTTTGTGATAGGTGTATTGACTCTGGATGTACTTAATAATCAACTGTGAATAACCCAGGGCTTAGAGGTGAGTGATTCCTTTCTTTAGTGCAAATAGGAGCCCAATGACCAAAGCCTCATACTCTGTGATGTTGTTTGTATAGTTGAACTGTAGCCTATAGGATGCAAGGAAGGATTTCTCTTGTGGGTTGATCAATTCTACTCCAACCCCATAGCCTTTTTTGGATCAGGACCCATCAAATTTAAGGGTTGACAAGTCATCTTTTATTGTCTAGAGTTGGGAAGACGAAGTGGTCTTTGGATTATCCTTGGGAAGGTTGGGAGAGGTTTCCTCTAGCACTGATGATACGTAGGTGAGGCTTGCCTATATAGAGATTTATGGTTGGGATCCGTAGACAAATGGTGTCGAAGAGGTGTTACTAGCAGGAGTATTGGGTCCCAAGGAATCAACTATGTGTTCTTCCTTCTGGAGGGTGCCGATGTGCCAGGTAGCAATTGCAAGGCAAGGCTCACACTCTAGATTTGAATGTTTCTGATAATGCACCTGGCACCAAGTGGAAAAAAAGAGTGTGGCGGGGGTCACTGCGGTACCTTGAGATTTAACCTCAATCTTCATTCTTTCTTCCAGGTCCTGGGTTCTTTGAAAAACTATGGGGTCCTCCCTGGGTGTGAAATTGAATGTTAAGATCTCAAGGTGTTTGTACACCCTGGGGGAAGTCCCAGAGAAGAGGACTTCATTTACCCTTCCCACTTTGGTGAGGGCCTATTTCATTCAGGGCTCACTTTCAACCTGGATCTGGTTAGATTCTCCCTCCCAGGGGAGCCACATGTGGGAAAATTTGGTGGAAAAATACCCATTAAGGGACTTAGACCAATTGTGACATACTAACATCCCATAAGTCTCTGAGATGTCCACCACCTAGATGTCAATCACGCTGGCTATCCTGGGGTCTTGGATGACTTGGATCCGGCGTTCTTCAGTTCACCCACCATTTTTATAGTATTTTTATCCAGCTAGATTACTGTATCATTAGACAGAGTGGGGTGGAATCTGAGCTTCTGGCATATGGATAAAGGCATAATTATTCCTGAATTCCCATAATCTACCAGGTAATTATGTATATTCTTTCCTTGTATGTTTAGCCCAAGTAAGAAGGGAGGATCCTTATTATTTCCTTAGAAGACAACCACATTGGCATCATCAAAAGTGATAGTCTTGTGTGGGTGACTAACACCTTCTGAGTTTCCCAAGAGCTTCAGAAGAGACTTCTTCTGCTCAGGAAAATTCAGTAAAACCTCCATCAAGGTCATGGAGGTGGCAGTTCATTCTAATGCCTTCATTATGTCAAACCTTCCTCTTGGGAATTGGTGGCTTCCCTTAGCTGAGTCCTTAGATTGGTTAGAGCCAGGGCCTTTTGGAGGGATGAACCGATCAGTCATGTTGTCCTAGGAAGGAGTATCTTTGGGAGGTGTGGGTGTGTAAACTAGTCCTCTACCAACCTGACTTCGAGTGTTGTAGGGAGTCCGTGGGTTGATGAAGGCATTGCACTCAAAAGACAAAATATATTCATCATAGAACCCCTATAGTTTAGATTCCTCTTCATCTTCTCTGTCTGCTCCAAATAAGACGGTCTCACAGGTGAATGCACTGTGAGTGGAATCTTGTATAGGAGGCTCTGGGGGAGTGATCAAAATTTTATTGTCTATCCAGTTGGGAAATCATGATGACTTTCTCTAGTGTGGCATAGTTCACCTCATTATGAGAGCTTGTTTCATGCAATCTACACTTATTCATGGGCTAGAAGTATGCGATAGGCATGAAATGGGAGGGTCTAGTGCTACCCTGATTGGTGTTTTGGTTTGAATGAGTACCTCTAGTGTTGGCATGGTTTTTCCATTGCTGTTGATTGGGCTGGGGCCCATTATTAAAATTTCTTCCTCTGACATTGTTATTTCGTTGGCTGGAGAAAATATTCCCTCTCTGGGAATTGGTGTGGTGGTGTGCAAGGGACCCCGTCTCTAGTTGTCCCATGTCCATAGTCAATGAGGGCAGTAGTCACCAGAGGGATTTGACCTCGGCGGATAGCTGAGTGTTCGCATCACAATGTGATGGTTGTTGTTGGTTCCTCAGGAAAGCATAAATATTTGCTAGAGTCAACTAGGGTAGCAATCCTCTAGCCGTGGATGTCTAAAAGAAAGGCACTCTAGAAGGTTCTGTCTATGGTTGTTGCATTTTTTGTGGCTAGTTCCAAGGAAAGGATTCCATACCTAGTGTTGTCTAAACTTGGGATGGATATATGTACCAGGCTAGCTGGTCTATCAATGGTGGTGGGGGATTCATGGCCATTGTAGGGGCACCCATTTCCTAATTGGGGTTACATCCCCTGATGTAAGAAGTTTCATTGGGTATCATGTTAAAGGGCATGTTCTTCCCAATCTCGCCTAGAGATTTTTTGAGACAATGGGACAACTCCAAGGCTAGGTTGTAAAATTTTGCCAGAGTATCCTAGTCACCCAGGGAAGTAGTTCTCCAAAGGAGAGTGGAAACAAAAGGTTCCATCGTGTTTAGCTAGGTCTTGATGGTTACATCAGTAGATGGGATGAAGGGGTCCATGCACAACTTCAAGGTGCATTGCAACTGGTGGTTGAATGTTGCAAGGGGCTCATTTAGTTCCTTCCTAATAGAGATGAGCTGGCTATGGGACCACATTGGGTCCATGTGTATGTGGAGGGTAGCTAGGAAGGCGTCCTCCATGTACTGCCAACTATTGATGGACATAGGGAACATCTGGGTCACAACGTCTTGATGTTGGATCTAGTGTTAGTTCATGGAATCTTTGTATGTGTGTAGATTCTCTTCTTCTTTTTGTGAGCCTAAGTGCTCATATTAGCAACAAATGTTTTCTGGGTGCCCAAGAAGATCATTGGCTACACCTGGAAAAGTTCCCATCGGGGACCCAATTTTTCCAAAATATGCAGCCATCGAGGGTGTTAGATTTTGACTAGGTTGAGTGTTAATTCCTAGGGTCATCTGGGGGACTTGGTTATTCTGAGTTGTAGTAGATCCCTAGACAATGGAGACTAGTTTTGTTGATATTTTGGTGACTGATCATGTAGTAGATGTTGATATTGTGGCCTCATGTCTGGTAGTTTCTAGAGGTGAGGGGTGGTAGCCCCGAACCGGAGGCCAGCCCAAAGGGCCAAAAAATTTTGGTGCTTTTTCGGGAAAGAGATTTTATTTTTTGGGAAAAAGAAGACCGACATTGTAAAACCCTAAAATGGTCAATTTTAGAGGTTTCCCTAAAATGCATGTTATAAGCGTTTGAGATGTAAAATGCATTGTAATGTGGTGTATATTTTTGTTGGATAATAAGAAAGGTTGGACAGCTGTGTAGGTGGACGTAGCCCAGGTTTTGGGGGAACCACGTTAAATTTGTGTGTTATCTGTGTTTGGTTTCTTTCTTCTATTGTTTCTACGTATAACTATTTATTCTTATATTTTTATGGTTCTGTCAAACCCTAACAATTGGTATCAGAGCGAGGTTTGTTGTTGTAGATTGACAGGACTTTCAGATTTGAGTGGGAGCAATGGAGGATTCGAAATTCAAGATTGAAAAATTCAATGGCCAGAA
>MU228055.1:1712590-1780538 GCA_018584345.1 Thuja plicata | reverse complement strand
TTTGTCATCTGGTTCCAGTCTCCAAGTGGGAGATTAATTGGTGTGGAGCCTGATCAGTCTCCAAGTGGGAGATTGTTGATATTTTGGTGACTGATCATGTAGTAGATGTTGATATTGTGGCCTCATGCTTTTTCGGGAAAGAGATTTTATTTTTCGGGAAAAAGAAGACCGACATTGTAAAACCCTAAAATGGTCAATTTTAGAGGTTGCCCTAAAATGCATGTTATAAGCATTTGAGATGTATAATGCATTGTAGTGTGGTGTATGTTTTTGCTGGATAATAAGAAAGGTTGGACGGCTGTGTAGGTGGACGTAGCCCAGGTTTTTGGTGAACCATGTTAAATCTGTGTGTTATCTGCATTTAGTTTCTTTCTTCTATTATTTCTGCGTATAACTATTTATTCTTATATTGTTCCAATTCTGTCAAACCCTAACAGGTTTGGCTTTCAGGGTCCATTTCTTTTGAGCAGGAGGCTCAAGTTCAACAACCCTTCTGAGATTGGGAGTTGATCTAAGGACTCTTTTGAATCTCGCGGGTGAAAATGATCCAATCCCACTAAAGGTCTGACTCCTAAAACTATGTCTTGGGGAACCCTCGGGTGGTGTAAAATAAAAATCCTTAGAGGGGTACAAGTTCATTCCCTCCTTCGAGTGCTATTTTATTTTGATGGGACTTTGTGACTGGGTCCGCCAATAGATGTAAGTTGTCACCGGGAACTAGGGTACTGGCCAACTTTTCCTATAAAGGTTGTCCAGGGAAATGAGATTCCCTGGGCCTTCAAGCACATGAGATTTGGGTCTCGATAGTGTGGGAGCTTAGTTGGGAATGTGACTATTTTGTTTAGGGGGATAGCTGGTTATCTTGGCTCATCTTCTCTAATGATTTGAGTAAGCAAGGTTTCCTGCAAGCATTCACTACCTTTACAAAATAAACTTCAAAAGATATTAGAGGGTTAGAAATATTTCATCTACCTATAGTTATGCCAAACATTCAAAACATCAACCAAGCTCCAACATACTACACTAAATATTGAAGAAGTGCAAAACCATTAATTCATATTTAATCAATAGCGGGGGAAGAGAAGGTCATTAATCTACTTAAAATATAAGAGCAAGGGACATAAAGAACATACAACATAAAATACCATTAATCTAGAGATTAGAATGCTAACATCATTGATAGAACCCTTCCTTCTTCATTAACATGTTTCCAGCAAGCACTGGTGCATACAACAATGGTGGCTCCAAGGGAGCATATAACTATTGAGAATCTCTAATAACTAAGGAGCATTGATCTCTACAACTTAGAACTGAGAAAAGTTGAAATGCTATTTATCTATGGATGGGAAAATCATCAATTTTGTCAACCCTTGGAATGAAGTCAGACTTATTCTTTATACACAAGCTTTGACCTAAAACTAACCTAACTTATTTTACACTTAACAATATAATACTAGTTTCAGTGGCCGGTACTACCTGCACCACGCTACAAAAGGCCTTGAGATGGAAAAGGTCAGACATGTCAAAAGGATGAGAAAAGAAAGGTGGAGTGGAAGAATCAGCCTTGAGAAGAGAGCTGAAGAGAAAGTAGAAGAAATCTGATCCCTCAGGGATCGATGCTACATGCCTCATTAATGGGAAAGTGACTCTTTGTCTCTGATGCACCATGTGTTATTTTGGAGCAGTGCCTTGGGAAGACCACCTGTCAAAATCATCCTTTGAGTCAATGTGCCTTTTTTGCGGTTACCTACTTTCTGACATTTTTATTAACCATCTGATAGTGACCGGTTGGCTCCAAGAACTGAGACACTGGTCACTAAAAGAACACAAAATTGTGGGATCTGGAGCTCCAAGATCCAGAAGCTTACGCTCCCTCAAGAATGAATAGATACAAAATACATCTCCTGATAATCATCTCTAGAACCTATAGAATTTTATTGTTCCTTGGTATCATTGAAGGTCTGTAGGAGCTGGGAAATCTTGTCTTTTTCGATGTCCTTGAGGCTGGCCCGACAATACTTGGCCATATCTACCTGCTCGCCCAGATCTAGAACATTTTCCTTGAACTCTTCGACCATCTTGGCCACGTCATCACCTTTGAGAACCATGTGAGTTATCCACATCATCTTTTCTCCATCTATCCCCTCCAATGATCCATACCAAGACTCCATTACCTCGTCGAGCTTCCCTACAACATATTCCTCTGGAGTGTTCATTTCAGTACTAAAGGGATCAGCTCTAGAGACCTTTGAGATAAATGACTTATACAAATTAAAAGAATATTGAACCTCCTGGGATTTCTCAAGCAAGGTCCGTACCAGTTTCTTGATTACCCCCAATGTGAGGTCAATTCTAGAGTGATGGGTCCAAACAAACTCAAAAGACTCCTCTCCCCAAACTCTGGCCTTGGAAATTTCTTCTTTGATGTCGATGAGTTCTTCCAACTCAGCCTTCCATGCTTCATAGTTTTCAATGTCTCCCTCCCAGATGGAGATAGCAGTTTCGGCCTGATGTAGGACATTTTTGGCTGCATATAAGTTTGGGAGTGTGGATACTAATAAATGCCAGACGTTTCCCACCTGTTCTTTAACCCATTCATCAACTACCTGTGCCTTTCTTTTCATCGCCCTTAATGAATCTATGTCACCTTGAGGGAGCAGTACCCTAGATGTGGATACATCTAGGGGAATGGAACTAATAGGTTGCACAAGCTCTGTCAATAGCCCCATGAGGTTTGCATTCTTTTCTTTTTTGACCCTGAACTTTTGGGCCTATATTTCATAGCAAGCCTCCACCGCCTTTCTTGCTTCTTGTAACACGTCTAACTTGCCCTATTTTCATCTCTTCCCTAGTGATACTTTGATAATAGAATATTCCTTTGCCTTAGCCAGGGTGTCATCTACATCTAGAGAAGGCATTGAAATCACCACAACTGTATCTACACCCGGCCTAGTCTGAAGGGTATGGACTATCCAAGCCTTCTTTTCCTTGGGAGGATTTTGTGTTTGGGCCATCATCTCTGCCAATGAGAGATGGGCCTTAGGTGTTGCTGGGGCCTTCCTCTTCCAAGACTCTACCAACCATTGTGGCGGTAGGGGTGGCTTTGCTGCCAGTGTCCATTCTTGTTCTTCCCCTCTAGGGTTTTACTGTGTCTCCCCGATGTTGTGAGTCGTCCCTGACTCCTTTCCTATGTTTTCAGGCCTACTGGAAAGATTTATCTCAATAGTGCTTGTATCATCTACATCAACATCTGCACTCTTAGCATTGTTGGGGTCAACATCTATTTCCCCTGGGTTATGTTCCCCACCCTATTGATGTTCTTCATTAGCCTCCTCTTCTGGAATGTCTTCTTCAATTGGTGCATTCTCTAGAGGTGGTGGAGGTATCAGGCCAAGACTTAGTGTTTGAGTTGTTATGATTACCTCACCGAATATTGCCTTTGGAATTGACATTTGGAGCATGGTAGTTGGGGTTACGGTTGATCCTGTTGGTCCAGTTCCCCTAACAGATGCCAATTGATCATCTTGCATTTGTCTTCTCTCCATGGTTCCTTCAACCTATATCTCCTGGACTTCGGAGATGCTCACCTATTATTTTTCTTTCACTCCCTCTACCTGGGTTTCCTACTTTTGGGTAGTTTCCTTCTCTGGGATGTTCCTTTCGAGAGGGGGCATCATTTCCTCTTTGGTAGCTATCTCTTCAACTACCCTCCTGATATCTCCTTGCAACTTCCCAAATTTATCAGTCCCAAATAAATCATCAAATTCATCATGGGGAGGGGAGCTCTCTAGGATATCCTCAGGTTCTTTATCCAGCTTCGAAGAGTCAGAAGAAAGAATCTATATTTCTTGGATGCTTTGCATCCCCAATTCTAGCTCCACCTTTGGTTGAGAGTTAGTCTTCTTTTTCTTTCTCCTAGTTACCAAAGGGGGCCCTGCACCCGTCATAGCTACCCACTCCTCCTCCGCTCTGGTCCCTGTGGCTCGGACCATCAATGCTACCAATGAAGGGGAAGGGGGAGGAAAGATAGGTCCAGTCATACATACCAGGGTGGCCAACCATGTGATTAACTTATCCTTCATTTGCTGGGAGACTACTAGCGTATGTTGCATTTGTTCCACTATGGTGGTCATTGATGGGGTTTGCGATTGGGTCCCCATTATCCTTTTTCCTCTATCCTCCCCCTGTGAGTAGGTTCTAGCCCCAGAAGTTGAGCCCTGCACAAACGGGCCAACTTTGTGTGTGCTCCTTAGGCATGCCTTTTTAAAATATGCATGTCTGTGTTCGACCACATTGTGGGTGAGATCCACAATTGTTGGACCTTCCTAGGCATTCCAGTCCACTAGAGGGAGAGACATCTTGTCTACTCCCTTTTCTTTGTATTGTGGGTGCACCGTGGACCTAGTATTCGAGAAGTTGTCAAGGAATTTTTTAAGCTTTAGCCTCTCCATCATCCCCATTATCATCCAGATGAAGTGCTGGCTCTAAAATTCAAAATAATCGTAGAAATCTTCCCAAAAATCCTCCATGTGAAATGCATGGGGCTCTAATACCCAAGGAAGTGTCATGGCTATTTTTCCTAGCAGATCAAAGTTCTTGCACGCCAGATAGAATTCATTAAGGCCCAAGGTTTTAATCTCATTGTCCACCTCTCTTTCCATAGTTAGACTACATGAGTAATTCCCATAGGTGACTGGGAACAGAATATTTATTACTTTATTCACCATGTAGAGGGCGTATAGTTCCAAAATTTACCGGCAATACTCCAAAATAATTATTTTGTTCCCACAGTGCTTGGGCAACAAATAGGGTTTTCCAGAGAAGCTGGTCACCCAAATATAAGTATGCTACTGGAACTAAATGTAATAGTGGCCATATATGGTGACCAAATCTGTTTCCTCTTTGGAGAGGTGGTACCTGGTATCCCTAGTAGGCATGAGGAGATTGTAGTAAATGAAGGCATCATTTATTTGGTAGAAGCTAAGGAAACTAGCCTCCCATTGGATTTATGGGAATAATCCCAGGGAGCCTTCTGACCCAGACTGACCCTGAGTACACCTGTTGTGAGTAGCTCATTTGTGATGGGGGTTTGTTATGCCAAGGCCCAGAGAAAATAGGATGTCATATAGAATTTGGAGGTCTGGGTGACCTGGAGGAGCTGGGAGTCCACATGATTTGAAATGATGGTGGCCCAATCAAAGTGTTTCTCTCCGGAAGAGATGCTGAGAAAGAAGTAGTACATCCATGCTGAGAATTCCTAGGCATGGGGTTGTCCAGAGATCCTACATAATGCTATGATCCACATCTTTATGCTTTCCTTGAATTCTGATAGGGGGATTTCTAGCTTCATTCTTTTGGAGTCTTTCTTTTCCGTCTTCAGCCAATGGTTGTTCAAATATTACCGGGCCATGTGTTCTAAATCCATAAATTCCTATAGGGACAGGGACTGGGTGATGATGGCTGCATCATCAAACTAGGGAATTCCTAGACTAGCCTGAAAAGTTGCAGTGTCCAAAGACACCATAGGAGTTTGATATCCAATCAGAACTAAGGAAACAAGCATGATGGCCTGGATGGGAAGATTATAGTGCACGGCCACAGTAAGAATAAGTTCTGGGGCTTGCACAAAACATTGGAAGCAAGCAGCCTTTAGAATCCCAAAATTGTCGATATTGACAGCAAATGGGTCTCCGGCCATTCATTGGATATAAATCATTTTTACCAGGGCTTGCATTTCCACGCACATTCCGATGCTGGTGTCAGTGATCAATTGAACAATGGACTCAATCTTTGATCCTGTGATAATATTTTCCTTCAAGTACTTCATGGTCAAGGGAAGCTTTTCCAATGCCCTCTCTATCTTAGTCCAGATAGCTACCCTAGTGACTGCCATGGTGGGGAGATCTGGACTCCCAGGTGGAGAAGATGTGAATGCCTCTGACATGATTAATGAATTAGATGCCAGCAACCTACAAGGCAAGATGATAGTCAAAATTTGTAAGATAAAAACATTACTCTAGGATCCAGATATCTTACCACCACACCATACATCCACCTGAAAATTTAGTTCATGTCAAATCCTAGAAATGATATGCATATAATGAAGGCTTAGGAATTAAACCACCATCCAGGTCCCAGGGATTTTTGCATGTATGATGAAAGTGAATTAAGGGCCGAATAAGGACATAGGACCTAGGGATATCCTAGAAAACTAACCATTGGGTGACATGGTTAGAGGATGAGCTATACTTAGGCTGAGGTGGGTGTCACATGGCCATGTCATAAATAGGAATTATGGTGATAACACCAAAAACTATTTGAATGCATGCGAAGCAAAATCCACTTGGCTAGGTTTGAATGCATGCATGCGAAATAAATTCACCATTAAGACTGACTTGACATAGGAGAGAGATAAATACCATGGTTGAAACCTGCAAGGAGCCAAGTCCACACCAGGCGGTATTCTGTCGAGAAGGCGATCTCACAAATTTGGGAAAACATGGGCAAGGGCATGGTGAGCTCGACACGATATCAGGAGGATATACATCAAAACTATAGCTAGTACAGAGGGTTGAGGGATGAAACATATACACACAATTTAAAGACATTTACACAATATACAAAGCAGCTACATAAATGTACAGTGCATAGGAAACCAGCCTAAATTAAGACTGCATAGAGGGTGGACAACCCTTTGCCAGTGCCAACCCGCCAACGGGAGGCAACGGAAAGAAAAAACAAAAAACAAAAAACCCAAATGAAACCAGAAGAAAATGAAAAATAGAAAGAAAACAAAAAAACAAAACAAACTAGAAATAGAAAACCAGAAACCAGAGAACAAATGCCAAAGGCTTACCTAGAGCATGAGAGATGTGGAAAGGATGAGCGCTAAAGTTCTGCAACAAGCTATCCTCTAAATACCACAAACAAACATCGTAACCCACCTGCTAAACATTGCTAATCACTAGAATAATCAACTCTTAAATGCTTCAAATTTGCCTCAATTGCTCTAGTAAATCACCTTAGGTTTTTGACCGAGGTAAATGTGAAAATGACAGGTATTTTCTATTTATACCCCTAGGGTAAAAAGTGTGGTACCTTTCCCACAAACTTTGGAATAGGCAAACCCCCGAACTCCAGGCCCATGGATTCCACGTAACCATACCTTCTCACAAAAAGAAGACATTGAGGTGGAGAATCTTAGAGTCCAAAATCCAGCTCTGGTGAGAATAAACTCTAGGACTAGGTCCCAGAGACACAAGAAGAGAAAAATAGAAATAAAAACAAACCTTGTGGAAGAAAAGTCCAGAGGGAAAACAAAGAAAAAGGAAAGCAAGGTAGGAGAAAAAGTGAAAAAGGGGGACCCAACATTTTGCCCACAAAATGTAGTGACAGGTATGCAGGGCATAACAGTAGAGGAACAATAATGTTGAATAACCAGATAAAGTGTGAGAATTCTTATTGGTCAAATGGATTGAATTATTATCTATTGAGTGTTTCTCAGTTAAATAATTTAGGTCACAAGGTAGCATTTGAAAATAAGAAAGCAAAAATCTTCAACAAATCTGGAAATCTTATTGGTACCGGTGAACAGATAAAAGGTAACTTACTCTATCTGAATGATATTGACTCTACTTGTTTGATTGCCACAAACAAATACATGTGGTTATGGCACAAAATACTATTTCATGTGAAGTTTGACAACATGATAAATATTAGCAAAAAGAGAAATTTTAGAGGCTTACCGACGATGACCAAGCCCAACAATATCATGTGTAAGAATTGTCAAAAAGGAAAAAATGACAAAGTCTAGTTTCAAAAGTAAAACCCATACATCTGATGCAATTCTAAAATTAGTCCATGCTGATTTATGTGGACCTATGAGGACAGAGAGTTACTATGGAGATAGATATTTTATTCTCTTTGTTGATGATTACTCTAGAATGATGATAGTTATGTTTCTAAAAGATAAATATGAAGCATTAAAGATGTTTAAACGATATAAGAATATGGTAGAAAAACAAAGTGGCAAGGATATGAAATGTTTGAGATTAGATAGAGGAGGAGAATTTATATTAGGTGAATTCACTAACTTTTGTAATAAGCATGGAATCAAAAGACATGTCTCTAACCAAGGACACCACAACAGAATGGAATTGCTGAAACAAGGAACAGATCAATAGTTGACTGTGCAAGGACACTGATGATGGAGAAACAAATCACCCAAATCTTCTAGAGGGAAGCTGTCAGTACTTCTGTTTACACTTTGAACAGATTACAATTGAAAAAAGACACCAAAAGGACACCTTATGAGGTATGGTATGGATACACACCCATTGTAAGTTATTTCAAAATTTTTGGTAGTCAATGTTATATCTTAAAAGATGATAGAAATAGAAAACTTGAATCCAAGAGTGATGAAGGAATTTTTCTAGGGTACTCTACCAAGAGCAAGGCTTATAAATGTCTAAACAAAGCCTCTAACAAAATTATTGAAAGTGAAAATGTAAAGATAGATGAATTTGTAGAGAAGAATGAACAAGAAAGCACTAAAGAACTAGAGGAATACAATAAGTTCACTTATAATGAGGAACCCAACACCCAACCCTACCTAAAATATAGAGCTCTTGAGCAACAGTGCTTAAATCTAGAAAAACTAAATGTTGCAACTGACGGGCAGGCTGCAAATACCGATGATCAAGATAATGATCAAAATAATGTACAAGGTGATGAAGAAAAAAATGATGGACAAAATGATGATCAAGATGATATACAAAGTGATAAACCTATACTTGCAAGATATGTAAGAAGGAACCATGTAGAGATCCAAATCATAGGAGATAAGAAAGCTGGTACAAAAACAAGAAGTAAGTCCTTAAACTAAAATTGTTTAATTTGTGAGTTTGAGCCAAAATCTATCAATGTTGCACTTGATAATGAAGAATGGATAAGTGCTATGAATGATGATATTGAATAGATTAAGAAAAACAAAACATGGTCACTTGTGCCAAAACCAGATGACAAGAATGTCATTGGTACAAAATGGACATTACAGAGTAAGCTGAATGAGAATGGAGAAGTCACATGAAACAAAGAAAGAATAGTATGCAAGGGGTATGCACAAGAGGAAGGTATTGAGTATGGAGAAACTTTTTCACCCATTGCTAGGATAGAAGGAGTGAGAATATTACTTTCTTATGCTGCATATAATGGGTTCAAGGTATATCAAATGGATGTCAAGTCTGCATTCCTGAATGGAATACTTGAAGAAGAGGTATACATTGAACAACCAGAAGGGTTTGTAGATCCAGACAAGGGAAAAATGATAAGTAGACTTCATAAAGCCTTGTATGGATTAAAACAAGCTCCTAGAGCCTGGTATGAACGAATTCATTCCTATCTTATAAGTATTGGATTTGTAAGGACTAGTGAAAATAGTAATCTTTATTTGTAGGAAGATACTGATGCTAACACTTTGATTGCTGAAATATTTGTTGATGAAACCATATTTGGAGGCAATGATATGCTATACAAATCATTTTCTAATGAGATGAGAAAAGAGTTTGAGATTTCTATGTTTGGAGAGATCAATTTCTTTCTTGGTCTACAGCTTGTGCAACAACATGAAGGTATTTTTATTACACAGTCCAAATACATTAAAGAGGTCCTCAAAATATTTAAGATGGAAGAATCCAAAATAGTTGGAACACCGATGGCTACTAGATGTAAGTTGATAAAGGAGGATAAGACAACAGAGGTAAATCAGACTTTGTATAGATCAATGATTGGAAAACTCAAGTATGTTGTACACACTAGACCAAATATTGCACATGCAGTGGGAATTGTTGCTAGATTTTTTGTTAACCCCAGGGAATCACATATGACTTATGTCCCAAGAATTCTAAGATATCTGAAGAATACTTAGGAATTTGGCTTATAGTATAGAAGAGAAGGCAAATTTGAACTTAAGGTGTTTATCGACGCTGATTGGGCTAGAAATATTGATGACCGGAAGAGCACAATTGGAGGAGCAATCTTTATGGGTGACAGACTTGTCACATGGATTAGAAAGAAGCAAGGATGGATCTCTCAGTCTACTATAGAAGCAGAGCATGTTGCTTCTATTACAAGTTTCTCAAATATTGCATCGATCAAAGAGTTACAGGAAGATATGCATATGAAGATCTTAGAACCAGTAATTATCTATTGTGATAACACCAGTGTAATAAACATTTCCAACAATCCACTCATGCATGCAAAGACTAAACACATTTCCATCAAGTATCATTATTTGAGATAACAAGATCAAGAAAAAGAGGTGATACTTGAGTATGTGCAATCAAAAGAACAATTAGCTGATATCTTCACCAAACCACTGCCCATGGATACATTTGAGTACTTGAGAAAGAGACTAGGGGTCAAAACCTTGTCTACCAGTCAGTAAAAGACTAAAGGCTACATCATCCTACATATTATCATAATATAATTCATGTTGATGCTAGCAAAGTAGTGAACTTCAAAGATAGACCTATATACAGACAGGTATATATCAGAACCAAGCACTAGAACATATTGTTGTATTGCTGATGCATAAGGGAAATTCAATGAATATATTATGGATGGAGAGAAATGATAGTTTGACATGAATGTCAGATATTTGTGAGATATTTGTTTGTAATTTCTATCAAATGGAGAGAAATTATCCATATTATCACACATTCTTCCAAAAAAAAAGTATCTATTAGCACATTACTCCAACAGGGAGAAATTTTATCCTTAGGGAGAAAAATTGTGTGGAAATATTATACAAAGGGAAAGTTGCAGACAAGAGAGAAAGACATAAAAAGAGCAGAAAAGTTAAGGAAAAGAAATTTATATAAGGAGAGGACACAACACATTAGAATAAAGAGAGCAACAAGAATCAAATCTAAGCTAAAAATAGAGCTTACCGACGACTAGACATTTATCGGTTATCACAACACAAGAATGGTAGTTTAATGAAACTCAAATATTGTATTTCATATTGTATTAGAAATATTATAGTGTGATAATGTAGTATGTTTCCATCAATGCTAAAGGGAGAGATTGATGGCATGTAACTGATTGAATGTCTGACAATGTTAAGTTGAAGATAATGCAAGGCATTAAATCAGTTAATGATTTTTATTGTCATTGATGTCAACTTGATATCATCTGTACGGTCATATACATAAAGCTAAAGACTTTAGAGAACCAAAAGAACCAAGGTTATGTTTTCAAAATTACATAAAAGTCATGTATTCACTAACTGACAAACAACACTAAAGAAGTGCACACCATCGGTAAAAGAAAAGAGGAACAGTCACAGTGATACTTGACGATCAGAAGATAGTGTTTCCCGATGAAGTAAATACACAGTGTTGCCCGATGAGTAAAATTATAATGATTCCTGATGGATGGGGATCACAAAGCTAAATAGAGTCTCACCAACGGAACTGTCATTTATCACCAACAACTAATTTCAATGGTGACTGACAGAATAGAGAGTTCAGAAAATGACAAAATATCTAGCTAGCAGAGCTAAATAAGGACTTAACTGGTTGTCTATTTTGTTTTAATCAACCAAAGATAAGTGATTGATTTAAAGATTATTTGTACATTTGGTAAGAAGATATATACGAGACAAATTAGGAGTTATGCTTTAAATCTAATTAGCTGGATTGTTTTTCACGCCAAGAATCAAGAATCAAGAAACAATGAATATCATGCCTATAGAAGACACAAGCTTAATTCATTTTCAAAATGCATGAAAAGGGGATTAAGGGGAATGAATAGAAAGAGGATGTTGAACACAAATTGATGAAGAATAACTTCATACAGTCGTGATCAATCAAGCTGAAGGAGAGCTAAGGAATTTTGTAGACACTGACGAACAATGAAGCACAACATCATAGAGTAGAAAGTGTGGAGCACAAAGAGTTGAATTGATACATTGATTAGAGAGGTAATGCACTTAAATAGATCTGAAAATTTTCAATTGAAAGTTGCATTATAAACAGGTCATAATGTTTCAGTTTAACCATTGAATCATCAAGTCTCTTAACAGAGAAGGACTTAACAGTCTTCTATATATTGAGGTACATCTCAAGGAGTGCCAAAAATTTTGATTCATGAAAGTAGCATTGGATATGCCTGATGCCTATTGATAGTCTAAGAGAGAGTTTGATTCAAGGATGGTAGCATAAGATTCCTGATACTAAGTGACAACCTCTATGTATAAAATCCTCTAACAAGGTCACACCTAACAGTGTGTTTGCAACCTTTAACAGGGTTCACTTCAGAAGAGTGAAAATTTGGGGTACCGGTCCCAGTGGTTTTTTTTCCCTTAACAGGGTTTCCATGTTAAAATCCATGTGTTATGTGTGTATGATTCATTTCTTTACTATTTTGTATCTTACATAAATCATTCTAAATATATCAGTATACTCCGCATATTTACAGTATTTTGGTAAATAGATGACTGCTTATCGGTAAACATTAAGAAGAAGGTTTAATAATCCGACAAGTAGTAAATTGATATAAGTTATTCAAGGCATTCATCTTACAGGACAAAAGATAAATTGAGAAATAATTAGTGGTTATAAGAGTTGAAGGGTTGATTCAAGGGTTAAAATTTGAGGCCACTGATTCACCCCCTTCCCTCAGTTATTACTAACAGAAACTATTTAATTAATTAAATTAAATAGTTAGATGAATAAAAGGGAATTTAATATTAATATTTTTGGACGTCTATAGATTTAAAATATCTTATTTTAATATAAAATAATTAATTAAAAATATATTTTAAAACTTAGTCATTAATATAATTCAAATAAAAAATTAAAAATTGGAATTTTATGACGTTAATTAATTTTAAAATTATTATATTAAATTTTATAAAATCCAAAGAAATATAAGACTCCAAATTTGTATAAATATTTAATATTGCATTGTGGGAGATAATAGTTTATACAATAACTTCCTACAAAAATGCTTCATATCTCTAAAGAAAATTACAGATAAACAATTTTTTAAAATATTTTATTAAAAAATTTGCATGTATACTTTTGGCGCCTCTGGTTGGACCGAGGGTTCCCTATTTCTTTTTAAAAGCCATCTTAAGGGGTATTGACCAAGCCTTTGACACAGGCTATGGAAATATCATTAAACAAGTGACACGTTGTGGCCTGTATTTTTTGTAATTAGTTATAATTATATTCATATATGTAAATTTAATTATAATTTAATTATAAATATTATGTATACTTTAATTAATAGTTTTTTTTTTGGCAAAAGTGGTCATAGCCACCAAATTTTTTTTTATTATAGATATAATTTTATTTTTTACACAGGTTCAACAAGGACTCATGGAGGAAAGAACCTGGAAACAAAAACCTCCACATCATCACCCGTATAGAAACAAAGTACATCTAAGCAGACCTTATTAAGAAACAAAGTACAGTCAAGAAGACCATACAAAGAATTGGCCAAACTTGGAAAACCTAAATACTACCAGATATAGAAGTAGCCATGGAACATAAAGCCAATTACATTAGAGGTCACATAGATCCCCCAACCATTCCAAAAGGAAGATATCTAAATACATTCCCTCAAAATCTAGAAAAGAAGAACATGTACGAACCAATCTGGGAACCTCCATATACTCCTAAACAAGAAACTGGCAAGATCAATTAGTAGTAATGTAAAACCAAAAAATAACCATATCTTTCCAATTTGAGTACAGGTTTTTTGAGTTTCCCCATTATATAATATGCAAATGAATATACAAGTTTAGAATACATGAATGAGCATAATCCAAGAAAAATGGATCCATTACGAAAATGCACATGAGAGCTAGAGAAAAAGATAACAGAAATTCTAACTATGCATATTCAAAATCATTATGTCAAATGTGAAAGAAAACACTCATCCACATCCTAAAATGGAAATGGATAATCAATGGCCTTATTCACTGAAAAATCTTCAACCATATTTTCTTCTCTAAAGCAATGAGTCAATTTAAAATTTTGAAGGGCTTCCAGTTTTCTAAGAATCAAATATAACCTATATCTTAATTTCTAAGAGGAAGTCTTTCTAGAGGAGACCATGTCGTGAATCACCATTGAGTTACCCTCAATAATGATATTTGAAAGGTTCATGGAGATTTCCAGAGAAAGACCTAGGAGAAGGGATTCGATCTCTGCAACATTATTAGAATTTGGAGGTAACTTATTGCATGATGCTATAATTATGTTACCCTTCGAGTCTCTTCAAACAATCCCAGCTCTAGAAATGCTCAGATTTCCCTTAGAGGAAACATCCTAGTTTAGCTTAACAAACCCATGTGGGGGAAATGACCATGTTGCATTTAAGCAGGAGGGAGAAGGACTAAAAGAATGACATCTGTGCGGTGTAAGAGGCTGTAGCAAAGGAAAATTGTCATAAATGAAGAAATCCAATTTTGAAAATGTATTTTTGGAATTAATCAACTTGAAGAGATAAGAAATCACAATGTCTGGTATAGCCCTCTCAATTTTACTGATCACATTTACCTAGGAATTAGATTTTTTTCTAAAAAATCTTTCATTCCTTTCAAGCCAAATATTCTAAATGACTAGATAGGGGATAACCTCCCGAAGGGATGCAAATGTGGAAGCTTTAAATAAAGAAGGCCAAGCTTTTAAATGATCACAAAGATTAGGACCAATGGTCATTGACCATCAGAGACATTGAATAAGCCAATGCCAGCAATCAAGAGAAAATGGACAATGAAGGAATAGGTGATCCAAAGTTTACATAAAAAATGTAAGTTATAACCATCCTTTACCATGTATTTCCTAGAGAGAGAACCTATAAAAATGAGTTCATCTTCAAGGGGAGAAAAGAGGATACCTCTGGAGGATAGCAGTGTACAAAGTTCTTCTACCCAATTATAAAAAGCACTTAGTCCAGTTATTTCCAAACTGCAATGCCATCATGAATAATGAAAGTAATGGGGAATGCGGTCACCCCATATTTATTTGAGGTGATTGTACAAAGGATGCCAATCCTAGATATGGGATAGGGGAGTATGAACATTCTATGAATCTTCCCAAAATCATACTTTTGAGCCATCATGTATTAGCCAAGAAAGGGAAGGAAAGATGAGATCCCGATAGGACACCGTAAAATTCTATATGGTAGAGCCTTGAGGTAAAACTAATGTTGTAAAGATCCTTTCCCTTTCATCAAAATCAAGATATTTTAGTCTCATAAGTTTGGCCCATTTTGATTTTAGACTTTGGTACAATTTCCAAAGAAGTTTAGCACCCAATTCCTAATTTTGTAAAGAATGATCTCTGATACCTGCACCTTGACTATTTTTAGGAGAACAAACATTACTCCAGGAAAGGAGGGGCAGCTTATTTTTCTTAGATACATTGTATTCCCACAAGAAATTACTTAGGATGGATTGAATTTCATCTACTGAGTTTTTAGGCATGTTTAACACCAACATTAGATAAATGGGAATGGCATTCAAAACAAAGTTTATCATGAGTAACTTTCCAGACAGGGTCAACAATTTGTGCTTCGTGGAGAGAATCCCTTGAGAAATTGTAGAAATTATCTTATCCCAGAAATGATTTTTTTCTGATCAAGAAAAGAAAGGGACTCCAAGATACTGGCAAGGGAACTCCCCAAAATAAAAGCCCCATAAATTAAGAAGATATCACTGAACTAATCGGGTAACATTTAAGAAGCATTTTTTTTATTTAGCTGGATTGATTAACTGATGAGAAACCATGTAATACTCATTGATGACATTTTTAATAGCTTGAGCTTCCATAATAGAAGCTTCACCAAATAGAAGGGTATCATTTGTAATAAGGTTGTGTGTATAGGTTTCTTCCCCATCATTCAAGGAGATGCCTTTCCAAATACCCACCCGTCTGGCATGAAATATTGATATGTTGAGGTCATCAGCCATTAGCACAAATAGAAAGGGGTAAAGTGGGTCCCCCTATCTAATTCCTCTTGAGGATGTGAAAAAACCCTCAAGGATCCATTAATGAGGACTAAGAATGAAGGAGAAGATATACAAGCCTGCATCCATTTTACCCAGTTTTTGTGGAAACCCAATTTGGTAAGAACCAATAGAATAAATTCATAGTCAATCTAATCATATGCTTTCATCATATCTAGCTTAAGGACCATGGAAGAATTATTTTCTAGCCAGATGGAATGCAATATTTCATGGGCCAAAATGGAACCCTCTGAATTTTCCCTAGCTGGGACAAAACCCCCTTGTTCATATGATGTAATTTTAGGAAGAATTATGGATAACCACATACTTATACCTTTAGTAAAGATTTTATATAAAGAATTGCAAACTAAAATAGGGTGAAAGTCAGAAAAAGTTTTAGGATTATCTTTTTTAGGGATAAGTGTAATCCAGGTATGATTAAGCTCTTTTAGCATAGTCTTATGGATTTTGGCCTCTTCTAACGCAAGTAATAAATCATTCACCATAAAGTCTCAACATTGTTGGAAGAAAAGCACTGTGAGCCCATCTGGTCCTGGGGCTTTATTAGAGACCATGGAGAAAACTATATCCCTAAGTTCTTGTTGATAAAAGGGAGCCATAAGAACAGAATTATCTCTCTCAGAAACATAGTTAGGGATGGTGTCCAGAAGGGAAGGAGAAGGGTGAACCTATTGTTTAGTTAATAAATCAGAGAAAAATGACACACCTTCACCTGCTATATATTCCTCATCCTCTAATAAGCCATTAGAGAAATCAATTTGAATGATTTTATTATGAAGGTGCCTTAACTTAGTTGATTCATGAAAAAACTTTATGTTCCTATCACCATATGGAAGCCAAGTTTCACAAGACTTTTGTTTCGAGTAAATCTCTTCTTGAAGAATCACATCCTCTAAGGCACTACGAAGTTCTTTCTCCCAGAAAGGGGACTAAGAATCCATCCCATTTTGAATAAAATAATCATTTACAATAGATAATTCTGATTGCAATCTCATTTTCTCTTGGAAGATATGGTTAAAGGAAGTGATGTTCCATTCTTTAATTGTTAGTTTGAGAAGCTATAATTTCTTAACCAATCTAAATAATCAAGTTCCCTTCACATAAGGAGAATATTTACACCAGTATTTTAATATAGGGATGAAAGACTTATCATGATAACACGTTGGTCTGACCCTTAAATAGGTAGCATGAGATAATAATAATCTATTTTAGACTAAAGCCATAAATCAGATAGAAGAAAGTGATCCAATCATTCTGCAATATTGCATAAATCAATGTCGTGGTTCATCCAAGTGAACTTACCCACCTTGGGGGAGATGTCTAAGATATTATTGTCATGTATCAATTGATTAAACTTGAGAATGACCTTAGGAGAAGGAAAAATCTCTCCACATTTGTAATCATAATTTAACAATGCATTAAATTCTCCACCTAGAATTACCAATTCCCCTTGAAAAGCCTTTAAAAAATCATCCAAAAGGGTTTAGATCTTACTTTTATCTATAATAGAAGAAGGACTATAAATTTTGAATATCCAAAAGGACAGTTTCATGTAACAACTCTTAACAGATGAAAGCATCCAATCATTCCCAAATGCTATTTGTTCAACAGATACCTTATTTGGGTCCCATAAAACCACAAGACCTCTAGATGCACCATCAAAGGGGGTGGCCTAAAAATTTCCCATATTCCAAGATTTAAAAAATTTAGGGGTAGCATCTATAGACAATTTAGTTTCTTGAAGAAGAGAAAGGTCAAACTTAGAGTTATATAATTGTCTCTTAATGAGTTGCTGCTTGTTAGGGTCATTTAATCCCCTAACATTCCATGAAAGGATTCTCATGACTCTAGAGGGGAAGAATCAGCTCCCCTCCTTTCATGAGTATTTGTAGAGATCAATCCTCCAAAATAGTCAGACTAGAGGCATCTTTTGGCTTTGGCGGCCCTCGTGGTTGGGGGGCATAATGAAGCTTTCTTTCTGTATTTTTTAGAAATAGTAAAAGAAGGTAGTGTTTCTTGAATCCATGTGTTAATATCATCTCTCTGCTTAGATTCTTTTGAAGGTCTTCCACTTCTTTTGGAAGATGACATAGGAGATAACTTAGAAGAAGGAAATTGAAAAATAGGGCATGTAGTAGCTTGTTGGTCCTTCTTGTTATGTCTAATGACACCATCTAGAGAAGGAGAGACAATAACCAGGACCTCTAATAAAGAGGATTCATCCACATCTAGAGAGAGGATTTCATAAGGATTTATAGTTTTGGGGATCTCACCATTACATGATAACCAGGATAAGGAAGTGTTGAAATAATCAATAATAGATTCTACAATTTGATCATCTAGGACAACATTAGCTTCTTTCATAATTTATTCTATTTGCAAAACCCCTTGAGAAAATGACATAATAATAAACAGATTATCCAAAGATCCTTCCATGTACCCATGTTCCAAAGGGGGATTAGGGATAATTGGAAGAACATATGAGGTGGAAGAAGGTGGTGCAAAAAATATTTGCATGAAAGAAGGGGAAGGCTTAGATAGAGTCAAGGAAAGAGAAATCCGAGGGGAGGCCTCCAAAGTGCATGAATGAGGAGGTAATAAAGGGACAATAATTGGTGAGGTGCACGGTGTGGATGATTCTTGTAAGATCATGAGAGATGCATGCTAAGAGACTAAATGTTTGTTAAAAAGAGGTGATCCATCAGTTATAGAAAATATTTGGGCAAGAAAGATATGAGGGTAAACCTATGTAGAAGTAGAAGAAAGGTTATGAGGGGTGAAGAATATGAGCCGATGGCTGCAAACATACGGAAGGAGGAATTGGGTGGACATCAAAGGAGGAGGGAACATGTGATGAGGAATAATCTTTTGAAATGGTTGTGTATGATTGCAGGGAATCATCTCTCTATAAATTCTGAAGTGGAGAAACAGAAGCCCAATTTGGGTATTCAAACATAGTAAACAAGTCTGTATCAATAGAGATAATTGCACTGTGTAAACCTGGTGAATCCTTAATAATAGGTTGCCTCCATTATCCAAAGCGAGAGTCAAATATACAAATGGACATAACAACAAAGGATGGAGAAAGTGGAACACACACTTTTGTTATCATTACACTGTTCAAAATATAGTGGTCCATTCTCACAAATTCTCTAATGGAATTCCCAATCTCTTTTAAAATATAAAATTCATTAAATTCGTAAGGAAGACCAGGTAGTGTAAACCAGGTTGGAACCCTAGCAAAAATGGGTTTCACTACCTAAAATGTTTTTTTTCCATTCAGATGTAAGAATAATAGTATTTTTAGGTTATTAAATGGTTTATCCAGAGCTTTTTTTTCACTTCCTTAAAATGAAACACTAAAACAAAAGTGTTAATAGAGAGAACTTGGAAATACATAATATTTGAAAATATCATTTGTACCTCATTTTGTAGTTCTGATAAAGAAATATTAAGACCCCAGACTTGCATTATAATACTCCTAATAGATAAATCAAATCCTCTCCACAAATCAGGAGAGTCAATAATAGTAATATGAGGGATCTTAACCCATACCTGATTTGTGGCATGAATGGAAGGATCCTTATCAGAATGATCTAGTGTCTTTTTAGCTGGAGGCTCCTACAGAGCCACATTATTTTTGCACAAGTTCTCTTCCACAAGTAAATCATCATTTTTTGCATCAAAAACAAAATATTTATCACATATGTTGGGACAGAGTTGTGCCCTAGGCTGTGTCAGTCCCGCAGTCTATCTTCACTCACTCCCATGACCCTGCATTCTACCTAGGTGTTTTCTAATAGCTTTTTGAGGCATTATATTACCAGAGTATCCGTAATGGAGGTGTCACAGAGCTTGCACCAATCCCACAGGTCCAGGCCCTAGCAGCCCTAGCTATCAAACATTGTAATCAGTGGGTGCAAGCTTAGATCTAGCGAAGGAATAAAAGTGCAAAACCGTAGAGATAGTGTTTGTGATTGGAAATTCCCCTACCTCAGCCTACTCCACTTCATCCCCTTCAATAATCTCCTTCCCATACAATCGACTAGTGTATGTGTCTAAATGTTGACCTCTAAATCAGCCACAACATAACATAGTCATTGCTCAATCGTTGAATCATGAAGATGAACATGAATTCCTCATTCCACAATATTGATTGAATCGAATTGATGCCTCATATTTAGTTGGGCTGTTTAATTACTCTTACAATGAGAGCCAACAACCATAGACCATTGCTAAAATAGAGGATTTGAAAGATTTGAAAACTTAAATGAAATTTATTCTATATGAGAGATGCAATTATAATCTAGGAATGAAGATGCAGATTTTAAGCCAAGAAACTTGAAAGAGATAGCATAATTAAACTACTTGATAAGTAAACAAACTAAATTGCGATGAAAAATGCCATTAAGCTAAATGGAATTATACTAAATATGCAATAAAATCTTGGAAATATAAGACAATTGAGACAATAATTCACTATAGTTTTGGTACTCTAAAAATTGCCCTTTTAAATGAAAGAGAGAAGGTCGATAATATAGAAAAGCCTGAAGAGAGGATGAAGAGTTTCTTGGGAAGAAACGGCTGATTCTTCATCTTCATGGAGGAAGGTGAGACAAATATGAAGGAATTATTTAATTAAATAAATGAATTATTGCCACATGGGTGGCTTTTTACTTTGTTTGAATTATTAAATTCAAGTGAGGATAATCCATTCAAATAACTAAATAATATTTAATTCCCTTGATGTGTATTAGCTAAAGGGGGTGTGATTTATTTAATTTAAAAGCACTTAGGAATTTAGAATTAAAGTAATTAATCATATGAATTTTTAGCTAATAAATCTTGAAAATTTAGGAATTAAATATGGTGTAAGATTTATGCAAATTCAAGTTTTATGCATTTGAGACTAAGTCAATTAAAGACAATTAAGAAGGAGAATTTGCCTAGTACAATAGGACCTCAATGATGAGAAAATGCACCAAAATTGATTAGAATTGTAAGGTGCCAATTTTGGGGTGTTACATTTTGCCCCTCTTTGAATTAATGTGCGAGTAGCACGTTGATTCAAAGAATAGTTTGATGTGAAGATTTTGGGAGTCTAGGTTAGGTTGCCAAGACACTGATTAGATCAAGAAGTAGAACCATCTTCAGAATGAAGCATGATTTTCTGAATTCTAAGCTAGATTGTGAAGATAATGGTCCAAATACAAATTGAGAGAAGATTGGAATTAGGGTTAGATTTCCCCAATGTCCGCTGATAGCTGATGAAGATTTAGGACTATCTCCAGAATAAGGGTTAGATTGCCCCAATACAAAGGTTAGCCCTTTGAGATTCGGGTTAGGTTTCTCAGATAATGGTTGAAAAGAGATTTTGAGAGTCATCTTCAGAACAAAGCTTGACTTTCAGTTATTAGGGTTAGATTTCCCCAATACCCAATGGGATTTCAAGAATCATCTTTAGAATGAAGCTTGATCCTTGACGATCTGAGTTAGATTACTCAGATACCTAGAAAGATAGATGAAAAGATGACCAGATGTGAGGCATCAAGATGCCCCTAGAGATTCAAGATCATGGAATATCCAATTTTGACCATAAGGTATGAAACACTGAATATGCCCCAAGTGATGAGATGCCCCTAGCAATGGGGCCTTTTTATTTAGATCAGATTGATTTGAGAATGATGTGAAAAGATTCAATGATGCAATCATCCTGCCCCCTTAGGAGTGAAATCGAAAGATGACACAACAGAAAGAAGACCAACAACAAAATATTGTAGAAAGAAGTAAGATCAAAGATCTAAAGGAATTGAGAGATAGATCAAGACAAGGAAGAATTGATTTAGAGTGATCGGGAGGTCCTGTTGACTAGGTTTGACCATAGTTGACCAAGTTTGACTAGAATTGACTAGAGTGGACTTTTGATGAAAAGATTGTAGAAGCCAAGAAAATGATGATGTGAGATGATTCTGACAAGAAAGAGACATCAAAAAGTTGACTGCACAAGCGTCGGAGCACATCGGTCCCAAAATTTTAAAACGTAATTTTGAGCTACTTAGGAGTGTCAGATTTTTATTTCAATCCTGAAAATGGATTGAGCATATAGTTGAAGATAGAGAGCGAGGGTCAAACACTTGTGTATTCAAAAGGAATCCAAGACAAAATATGAGAACCTTCGAAGAATGAGAAGACAATGAAGAGAGCACCAAAATTTTTGCTATGCAAGCTTAAAATGTGAATGCAAGCCTAAGCTAAATGCAACCCTGGGACTTGGTTGTTGAACTCATTGCATAATTATCATCATTGAGTTTTGGAACATTAGAGTCGATACAATCCTTACTGGTGCCAATGCAACCATAAGAATATGAATATGACTTTCATCGGATAAATTGTGGGAAGTGAAAATAAGCACCAGGGCACAAAAGTCAAGATGACCTGAACATTGTTTCCAATTAATATTGCAAGAGTACACCAGTATCGAGGCATTCAAAGCCAAGATAACCATGAGTGTGGTCATGCATAAACAAATAGAGAAATAATAGTCAAAGAGATACTTCCAACCTCCCTTTGGTGTACAAATAAACAAGATCGATGGATGTGAGGCTTTCCCACCTTAATGCAGAAGCTCTTATCACATACACCCTATTTATTTGACGTTGTCAGATCATCAAAACCACACCCACAAGCAGTAGACAAAGAAAATATCAATGAAATTCATGAGAATAGATAGTATACAAAGATATATTTAGTCATAGCTCAGCATGTTTCAAGGTTTACGAATGTGCATGTGTTTGATTGCTATCGAGAGATGTTGACGTTGCGATGTCCAATGTGTGTTGAAAAACACAGATGTGTCCAAAGATAGTGTTGAAAAACACTATTTGATTGGGGTGTTGAGAAACACCAATTTGTGCAAGTAGATAGGTGTACTTTAGAACTGACAAGATTACTGACTCAAGTGTAAACCGAAGATGTGATCAAATGTGAGGATCCATGCCCCCAAGTAATGAATGTTGATGACTAACTTGACTCATATAGAGAGGATAAAACTGAGTGGATTGCCCCCAAGCTCTGATGCTGGGGTCATGTCAAGTCAGGAGAGATCTTGAAAAGACCCAAAGTGTCATGAAAGTGACTGAAAGCTATGTATAGACTAAAGCAAAGCATGCAAAGACTGAATATCGATTGATAGAGTCTTAGGGTATAACTCCAACTATAATAGATTGATATCAAATATGTAGATAGTGAGTTGATGTGAGAAATCTTAGTAGTATAGCGACAGTAGGAAGATGCAGTGAGAATCATTGGTGACTGACGTAAGAAATATTCTCAAGTATAAAGATTGGTGTGAGATCTAGGCATCAGTAGGAAGACTCAGTGGGAACCATTGGTGCCTGATGCAAAGAGGAGAGAGACTCCAAAAGATAGGACAATGCCCCCTAGACCAGGAAGGTGCCCCTGAGTATGGCCAGTTTCAATCCATATGAAGTCAAGTAAAATCTCAAAAATAACTAAGAGCGAATGCATGAGCGAGAAAACTAAAGAAGGAAAGCAAAGTAAAGCAAGAAAGCAAACTAAAGCAGGAAAGTGGGAGAGCAAACTACAAGACAACCAAAGGATGTCATGATTGATAGAGCATTGCAGAACAAGAGGTGCCTGTTTACCAGGTTTTCATCAATGGCACATTTTTTCTCTTTTTTCTCTTTTTTTGTATTTTTCATTTTTTGATTTTTTCTTTCTTTTGATTTTTTGTATTTTTTCTTTTTATTTTTATTTTTTTGATATTATCAAGGTGCCTGTTTACCAAGTTTTCACCAGGATAATGGATACATCAAAGCACCTATTTTCTAGGTTTTCACTAAGATGATCATTTTTTCAGGACATTTTGCAATTTTTAAGATTTTCTCAGAATAGAGTATGTACATGAGCATTCAGAAGATATCTCAACGGTAGAAATTCTTCATATGAAGAGCATTAATAGGCTCTTTGAGTTATTCCCCCTCTATAGTAGAGAGCTGGTAAGCACCAAACCCAAACACTACAGTAATAACATATGGACCAACCTAGTTTGGTTCAAATTTTCCTTTCTGGACCCGCTACTATTGATTCTTGGGGTTCTCTCTCAGGACAAGATCACCCATTTGGAATTCCCTTGTTCTGACCTTCTTATTATAGCTTTTAGATATTCTTTTCTGATATGCTTGGAGATGATCAAACACCACTTTCCAACATTCATCCAGTAGTTCAAGCTCTTGAAGCCAACATATTCTGATATCATCATCAGTAATGAGGCCCTTCAGAGAGACTAACAAGGTAGGAACCTCAACCTCAATAGGAAGCACTGCATCTGCACCATAAACTAGAGCAAAGGGTGTGGCCCCTATTGGTGTCTGTATACTGGTGTGGTAAGCCCATAAAGCTAGATTCATCTAGAGATGCCAGTCTCATCCAAATTTGTGTACTGTGCAGTGTAAGATCTTGAGAATAGTCTTATTTGAAGCTTTCGCCTGTCCATTACCCTGGGGATAATAGATAAAAGACTGGTGCTGAATAATTCTAAACTTAGAATATAATTATTTTAGATCCTTATTCTTGAATTTCCCCCAATTTTTAGTGATTATTGATGAGGGTACACCATATCTACAGATGATGTAGTTGAGTATAAACATGGCCACAAACTTGCCATCAACTATGATGAGGGGCACTACGTCAACCTATTTGGTAAAATAGTCTGTAGTAGTAATGATGTTTTTATGTACCCTTGAAGAAGACGGATGTATCTGACCCACCAAGTCAAAGGCCCACTGCTGAAATGGGCAAAAGATGACAAAGGAATGAGATCCTTGGTAGGAGCGTGGATCATATTTCCATGAAGCTAGCACTGTTTGCAAGATTTAGAAAATTGTGTAGCTTCTTTATCCATATCTGGCCAATAGTAACCAGATTTAATAAGTTTGTGAGCCACTGTCAGGCCATTTGAGTGAGACCCACAGACGCCTTCATGCACCTCTACTAATGCACACTTGGACTCATCAGGTTCTAAACACCTAAGGAGGTTACCATCTAGACCTTGCCTATATAAGTCGTTACCTATGATGACAAACTGTGAAGCACTGTGGATTAAGTGACATTTCTCATTTTAGGTGTAAGTGTCCAGAATGATCTAGTCATGAAGGTAGGAGTAAATATGGTGGTAGCGGGATGAGTCATGTCCAATGACTAAATAGATCATCCGGGATTCAAGGGAATTATAAGTAGGGTAGCATAATGTATCCACTATGAATTCATGTTGGAAGTCATTTCCTAGCATTTGTAACATGGAAGCCAGAGTAGCCATGGCATTGGCTACTTTATTATCTACCCTTGGAATTTGTCAGAAAGTAATGTGTGCAAAGTATTTCTTGAGATCATCAACCATATTTTTATAAGGAACTAGTTTTTCATCCTTTGTTTGCTAGATATCATTCACTTGATTGATAACCAACTGTGAATCTCTAAAGACCTTTAGCTCATTGACACGTCATTCAATAGAGATCTTTAATCCATTAATCAAGGATTCATACTAAATAGTTTTATTTGTGCAAGGAAACAACATTTTTTAAACCTTTGGTAATGAATACCACTGAGGTGTAATGAACAATATTCCAGCACCTAACCCCTACTAGGTGCATGATCCATCAAAGAACATGGTCCATGCTTGATGTGTGAGAAGCATGATGGACTCATCTGGGAACTTGATCCTTAATAGTCGATAGTCTGCGATAGGTGCCTTAGCCAACTGATCTGCAATTGCTTGCCCTTTGATAGCTTTTCTTTCCACATACTCAATTTAAAATTCACTGAGTATCATGATCCACTTAACTAATCTACCCATGAGGGCAGCTTTGCTGAGTAAGTATTTTAATGGATCAATTTTTGCAATGAGCCTTGTAGTGTGAGCAAGCATGTAATGCTGTAATTTCTAGGAAGTGAACACCACCACCAACCAAGCTTTCTCAATGAAAGAATAATTCATTTCATACAAGACCTACATTCTACTAATGTAATAGATTTCTCTTTCTTTATTGTTTTGATCTTCTTGGGCCAATAGAGCACCCAGAGATGTTTCTGTAGCTAAGATGTATAAGATTAATGGCCTCCCATGAATTGGAGGCATTAATATAGGTGGATTAGCCAGATATTATTTGATTTGTTGAATACCTTGTTCACATTCTTTATTCCATTCATAGGTCACACCTTTATGTAGAGTTTTAGTAAATGGCTATGACTTGTCAGCTAGCAATGAGATGAAGCACAGGATAAACTAAAGCCGACCTTGAAGACCTCTCATTTGAATGATATTGCAAGGTGGAGGAATTTCCATGATATCTTGCACCTTTTCAGGATCCACCTCAATACCTTTTGCGGAGATGATATAACCAAGAAATATTCTAGAAGTTACTCCAAATGCACATTTCTTAGGATTGAGATGTAGTCAGAACTTTTCCATACGATCCAATATAGGGCCTAGATTAGTAAGATGTGCCTTCCTTTCCATGCTTTTATGAAGGGTGTCATCAACATAATCCTCCATTGTTTTATGCATCATATCATGAAATATAGTAGTGACTTCTCTCTGATACATGGCTCCAACATTCTTCAGACCAAAAGTCATAACATTCCAGTAGAAAGTGCCCCATGCACAAGTGAAAGCATTCTTTTCCTAGTCCTCTGGTGCAGTTTTGATTTGGTTATAGCTAGAGAAACCGTCCATTAGGGAGTACATTTTTTACCCTACTGTCATTTCCACAATCATATCATTGTTGGGTAGTGGAAAATCATCTTTTGGACATGCCTTATTTAAGTCCCTAAAGTTTGTGTAGACTCTGATAGAATTTTCATGCTTCGACATTGGAACTATGTTGCAGATCTATTCTTCATATTCAATTGCTATGATGAACCCATCTTTTAGGAGTTTCTCTAATTCCACCTTGACAAGTAGAGCCACATGTGGATGTATTTTTCTGATTTTTTTCTTGACTAGTTTTACTTTAGGAGCTATTGACAGGTGATGCATGATAAGATCAAGATCTACACCAGGCATGTCAGAGTATGTCCATGCCAATTTTATCTTTTTATCTTTGAATAAATCTATGAATTCTTTGAGTTCTTCTGCAGAAAATGATTTAGCCACATGAATAATGTGCGGATGTTCTTCTGTACCCAAATTTACTATCTGAGTCAGCTCAATTAGCACCGATGATCATTCCTAGAAATGACTCAGAAGCACATCAAGAATCTCATCCTCAGGTGCCTCAAAGAGGTTTTCACCTTTGGATACATCTATTATTTTTACTTTTTTTCCTCTGACACTACTGCAATGTGGTTTTCACCGTCAGAGTGCCTATTTTTTTTCCTTTTGATTTTATGACTAAGATACTTGATATCACTTTCGGTCATGCTGACATTGTCTTCTCTAGTGGAGGATGTTATAGGTTCAATAATGTGGAGATAATAGGCTAGATCATAGTCATTCTAGAATGTGAGGACTTCATTGGATGACGAAGGGGAATTCCAATCTATTAGCTTGAGATGTTGGAGTGAGAGAGAGGTGACGGATTCAAGTGCATTCATAGTATAATCATCAAAAGTACAGACTAGAAGGATGAGGCCTAGAGAAATCTCATCCAAAGGTTTATTTGAATCCCTTTGACTCCTACCAACTGTAGTAGAAGACACATTAACATCTATGGAATCGGACTCATTAGACCTTACCCTATACCTTTCACCTAGGTCAAGAAGGTTTTCAGATGTATGTGTAGTATCAACATTCTTGTCAAAGGATCATTCTGAAAGACTATTGAACTCATATTCATGGGAATCTATGTCTGAACTTTGACTAGGATGTTTGGACCTTGAAGGTTTGAGAGTTCTTGTGACACCAGCCTGTTCTTGCAAAAACTACTCTTGAAACTGTGATGGTATGTATCGTTCACCCTGGAAACCAGGGTCTTGTGACACTTTCCATTGTTCGTATGTCAGAGGAGTTAATGGAATAGTGCCATTAGAGTCACTACTAGCCTTGGCTATATTGTCATGTATTATGACATCATCTGGCTCAGCAAAGAATGCTACCAGATCTAGAGGAATAGGATAAGGAAAGTAATCCTTGTCAGAGCTATCCTCTAAGGTGTCCATTGTAGCTATGCCCTCAAGTTCTGGTTCTGGTCCAGGTTCAGATTCTAATATGAATTTGTTAATCCCTAGATGGAACGAGATCTTCTTGAAGCCTAAACTAGTTGTATCTTTCATCCTTTGACCCGTAGCTTTAATATGTTCAACTAGCCCATTACCATTCATCCCTATTGGACCACTCCCTTTGTATCCAAAGTGTTTCATGATTTTAAGAACTTCACTATTAGGATCTAGTTCACATGTTGGGGTAGTGTGTTCGAATATGTCATTTCCTTTGTAAAGCCAAGCTTTAATAGCTCTTTCCTCATCTTCATCTTCTAATGGTGTTGAAGCCTATACAAAGTCACCATCATAAACTATTTTAGCAGTATTAGAAGATTTATTATTCTCAGAAGGTCTCCCGTAAGAATGAGGAGACGGAGGTAGAGCTGCTATTGATAGCACAAGTTCTATTTGATACCCCCCCATGCCTATGTATTTGATTTTTAAAGTCTATTCCATGTCTCTAAGCTTGGCATCATGGAATTCTATGGATTCTCTATTAGTAGGAACAAAACTATCAGCTGACTATGTGAGTGTATTACAAGAATAGCCCATATTAGCAAGAACTGTCACTTCTGCGCCATGGAAAGGAAACTTGATGCACTGATGATATGTAGAGGGAACTTCTTGCATTTCATGGATCCATGGTCTTCCCAATAGGATGTTATAAGAAAGAGGAATGTCTAGCACTTGACAAGTGACATCTCTTTCAACAGGTCCAACTCGAATAGGTAGCACAAATAAACCTTTAGACTTTCTTCCTTCTTCACCATAGGCTTTGATAGTAATTTTCTTGTGGGACTCTATGTGATCTTCATCATAAATTAGCTAAGTGAGAAAGTGAGTAGAGAAAATGTTGAGGCCAACACCATTATAAATAAGGATGCGGTGGATGCGCTTTTGGCCAATCATGACCTCTATATGCAAAGGGGCGTTATGCAGGTGGATGACCGAATGGTCATCTTCTTTTGAGAAATACAGATAGTGTGGTGAAGTCAAGTGACCCACTATAGATTGAAACTAATCAAGATTAATGTCTTTGGGGATGTTAGCCTCTACAAGGGCTTTATCCAGAATATGCCTGTGAGTAGGTGAGATCTTCAACAACTCAAAGATGGTTATTTGAGCATTGGTTCTTTGCAGATGATTGAGAATGCTATAATTAGTAGTAGGAGGTGTGGGGACCATTTTTGTGGCCTTATTGGTAGGGAAAATAATAGCTTTATCCATGGGTTTCTTTGGTGCGGATGTAGTAGCAGG
This sequence comes from Thuja plicata, assembly GCA_018584345.1. Classification (NCBI taxonomy): domain Eukaryota; kingdom Viridiplantae; phylum Streptophyta; class Pinopsida; order Cupressales; family Cupressaceae; genus Thuja; species Thuja plicata. Next base: position 1,751,020 of record MU228055.1, on the reverse strand, counting down.
AGGGTCAGGACCCTTGAGAGTGATCTTAGCACGGGATCTAGTAATGACATTTGTGCAATCCTTAGACGATTCAGGTTTAGATGAGTGAGACCTAGGGCCTCTCATGAAAAATGGGGTCTTAGGCTTATGAGCATCCCCTCTCCCCTTGATATTAATCACATCACAATACTCAACTTCGACAGGTTTGATCATGTTGATGGCATTGTCATTAGTGGTATGCGTGTAGTTAACCTTGGCATTGCTATTCTTAGTGTTGGAAGACTCACCTTTCTCATGGGGAGGAAAGGGATCTTTAAATCCCTAGTGATCTAAATTCTTATTATGATTATCCACAAAAATATCACCATTATCAATCAAATCTTGGACCGTATATCACAACTGAAGACAAGTACAAGTCTTATGAGCCTTGTTCTGGTGATAGACATAGTATGTGTTGTCATTCCACCAATGGGGTCATGGTTGCAGATCATATGGATGCTTGTCCAAAGGAGTGAGAGCCTAGTTTTGCACCAATGTCTTGTAAAATACATTAAGTGGTTCTCCAAAGGAAGTGAATTCATGCTTGGGTCGAGGGGCCCAAGGTTTGTTGCTAGAGAATCTGGAAGGTGGCTGAGTATTTGTTTTAGCCTTTTCAATAGTTTTGATCACTCATATGCTAGAAGTAAGATTAAAAATTTGTTTTGAAGGAGCCAGGGTCACATTATCAACCACTCCATCATTCACAATGTCCCTATTCTTCTTGACAAACTTCCCTTTATCTTTTTTGGAAGAGGATGAACTTTATTTGTTGTCTTTGTGCAAATTCAATTCCCCTTTCTTAACCATAAATGACTCTATCATCACAGCTTGCTTAATCATGCTGTCAAAATTGAGGAGACCTTGAAGCTATACCTGATACCCAAAATTAGGAGTGAGATTGTCCAAGAAGATGTTGAGTTTTTTAGATTCAGGTATTTTATGAGGATACTTGGTGCAAGGTTGTCTCCATCTATGGAGAAATGTTAGGAATGACTCTCCTTGTCTCTGCTTGAGATTGCAAAGGTCCCTAATGTTGACAGGATATTGTAAGCTGTGAGAATAATACTGGATAAAGAGATTTGTGATCTCGTCAAAAGTATTAATGCTAGTGGGTAGTCAAGAAAACCACTCCATGGTAGGTCCACCCAAACTTTGGGGAAAGAGATGCATTAAATAAGTTTGATCATGAATTAAATCCATAGATAGGGTCCCAAATTCTCTCAGATGATCCTGAGGATCAGTGGTACCCAGATATTTATCATACTTAGGGAGTTCTACACCCTTGGGAAAAGGTGGCATATGAAGACTCCTATCAAAAGGAAAAGGATAGATGCTCTCCATCATGATTTGTTGTGTGAGTTTGTCCTTGTCCTTTACAAGTTGGCTAATTTGGTTTTGCATATCTTGAATCATCTTTTGCAATTTGGTAGTCTCAGTCTCTTTTTATTTTGTCACAAGTGTTTCCACTTTGAAATCTGGGGGTAGCTTAACTCCTTGGTTTTCCAATTCTAGAAAATATTTTTCTTTATCTTCTGCAAGGATAATTTCCATCATCTTGATGAGAGACTTATTAGATTTTGTAGCATCTATGTCATTTTGATTTATTGGATCATCATCATTACCAAGGATCTCATAAATGCTTGGGTTCTGATCTTGACTCTGGTCATGTGGAGGAGGGCAATGGTGATACTGATCACCTTGTTGACCCTGATAATTTTGAGATTCGTCATGGGCCTCGCTGTATTGACCTTGTAGGAAATTGAAAGGGCTTCCCATGTTGTTGATGTGGGATTCTATTGTGTGCACAGATTCAGTGTGAGTGTGTGTATTGAGCTGAGAGTTCGTGGCCAATGTAACTTTTGGTGGGTCAAAGGGTTCAATGGGTTCAAAAGGATCAATAGGTTCACAAAGATTGATAAGAACAAAAGGATTGGTATGATCAAAAGGATCAATAAGGTAGCAAGGATTTTCAATAAGGTCGACCCGAGTAGGTGACCTTCCAAAGTTTTTTTGATATGGAAGAAATGAGTTCTGTTGATCTTGAAACAATGGTTTAGGTTGTCTTTGAAACAAGGGATTATAGCACTACTGGAAAAATGGTATCTAATTCAGACTGGGATCTATGCTAAATAGCAAGGAGGAATGTGAGGATCCCTCTTGACTATTAGATTGAACAATAGGTTTGGAATAACCTCTTCCTTGATCACAAGATCTACCTCTACCTATTTCGAAACCACGAATGGGAAATATGTTGCCGCTTCTAGTCATAAAAAGCATAGAAAAAGATGAAACAAGAGAGGAATTAGGATCCAACTCAGAAATCTATGTCTAGAAATAGAAAAAAGGAGACAAAGGCTTGAACAACCAAGATGTGAAATGCACCCGGCATGAATCATTGAGAGTATGGCTAGAATAGCCAAGATGTGACTATCACATCGCAAGGTACAAAAGCATAGAAAGGTAGGATAGAGAACAAAGAGATAAAATGAGTTTGAGAAAGAATCAGTTAGTTTGCAACTCACGACAATTAGTTTCAAAATACAAACAATAGGGAAATAGGCGATCAGATCTCAGACAAAAATCAGATTAGGCAAAAAACTCATCAGTCAACGGGAAATAGCTCACTATTTTAGGACACCAGAGTATAGATTCATGTGATAAAGTGCTGGCTCATGTGAGGAAATGATTAACTATGCACAATAAATTGAAAGCTTGCGGAAGGAAATGCTCAGTTTCAAGAATCTTGCATGCGAAATCTCTAGGTTTCGATAGATTGACTCAGTTTTTGAGACAAAAGTCAGATTTTGAGACACAGTCAGGACTGTGCTCTGACACAATTTATAGATTTAGGATAGTTTTATGATAGTTCAGATCAGCAATCTCAGTTTGAATGTGACAAGCAATTGTTAACAAGCACAAAGTTTTGATCAAGCAATAGTGACGCAAGAAGTAGTCACAATCAGTTCTACCAAGGACAAGGAAAATTGTCAGAATCAGGGGAGTCTTTGTTTAATCATGATTGGACAATTTAAGACTCAAAATAATCACTTAGTTATCCCTACAAAAAAAATGGTTGAGAAGACAAAATTTGTGCCTCACTGGCTTATGTATATGCGTGCACCTCACATAGCTGTGTCACCCCCTAGAGGGTGCCCGTGTTTTTGGTGTTTCTAAGGACTAAATAATATATGTTTTAAGGTTACCCTTAAATTAGGGGCCAATGTCATATACCACTTCAAGCATCCAAGTGCATACCTATGTTGAGAATCTAGGGGAGATATTCTTCCCCCTCCTTGTGCAAAGATTTATTTTTTTGGAGGTGATCTGGGTAGGAAACTATCTAAGATATTTTTTAGTGGGATTTTGTTCACAATAACATTCAGTTCCCCTGATATAGGGCTGGGGCCTTGTAGTCACACCAACACTTGAAAGTCATACACCCCCGATAGCAAGGCTGGGAGTGACACCGCTTAGTACAATAGACAAGGCTTTCTCAAGATAATAGTTAGAATCATGAGAAAGAAGTTACCATGGATTTGGATTCTTTGGACTCAATAAAGCATACTTTATTATAGTGAGGTGGAATCACCGGTGATAGGTGTGTACTCACTTGGGTCATTCCCGGAGGTTCAACTTCTGGCAGGCCCTCTAAAGGTGACACAAAAATTGGCTTAGATTCAAGGGTTGGATTTTATGATTCTCTCAAAGAGAGAAAAGCATAGTTCTCTACCTCTTCACCTTCCCAAACATGCAAGACATATTCATCACCAAGCTAACTCTCCTCCAACCAATTCACAAGATTTTGGGTTTCTAATTCTCTCAAAGAGAGAATAGCATAATCCCCTAACAAGTGAACATGCTAAAGGTTTGTTAACTTTCCTTGCTTCCCTAGGTCTCCATCATGTTAGAAATTTCTGGGTCTTGGATTCATCCATGGGCATCACTTCCATGTAATGAAGAGCCTATTCCCCTATTTTTCTATCAAGATTCCCAAGAAATTTTAACAAGGCCCTAGTTATACTATGTGATGAAAGCAATAAACAAGCACAATGTTTTAAAATAATCTTTGACAACTTTCTTGCAAGTAAACCATTAGCAAGTTTATGTCTTCATCAAGTGACCTGTAGCCAACTATTACGATATTAGAGAAATTAGAGAGATAAAAAATAGCAACATGTGAAAATAATCAGGAACATAGAAACAGTAATTGCAAAAACTGTGAAATTCTAGAGATTGTCACCAAGTCTCATGCAAGGAAGTAAAAGGATTCACGAGAGGAAATGCAATAGTTGGCATGAGAAAGTGGATTTTTCACGTGAGAGATTGCTATTGAAATCACAACTTCATGCGATACACTCAGATTTCTCATGCCGGATTTCATACACAAAAAAGTATGGGCATACGACAGATTACATAATTTTGTCAGAAGAATTTTGAGAGTGAGGTCAGAAATCAATTTTCTACCCCATGGTGGGTGCCAAAATGTATGTGTCTGAATGTTGACCTCTAAATCAGCCACAACACAAAATAGTCATTTCTCAATCATTGAATCACCAAGATGAACATGAATTGCTCATTCCACAATATCGATCGAATCGACCTGTTGCCTCCTATTTAGTTGGGGTATTTAATTACTCTCAAAATGAGAACCAACAACCATATACCATTGCTAAAATGGAGGATTTGAAATCTTTGAAAACTTAAATGAAATTTATTCTATATGAGAGATGCAATTGTAATCTAGGATTGAAGATGCAGATTTTAATCTAAGAAACTTGAAAGAGATAGCAGAATTAAACTACTTGATAAGTAAAAAAACTAAATTGAGATGAAAAATGACATTAAGCTAAATGGAATTACACTAAATATGCAATAAAAGCTTGGAAATATGAGAGAATTGAGACAATAAATCACTATAGTTTTGGTACTGTAAAAATTGCCCTTTTTAAATGAAGGAAAGAAGGTCCATAATATAGAAAAGCCTGAAGAGAGGATGAAGAGTTTCTTGGGAAGAAACGGATGACTCTTCATCTTCATGGAGGAAGGTGAGACAAATATGAAGGAATTATTTAATTAAATAAATGAATTATTGCCACATGGGTGGCTTTTTACTTTGTTTGAATTATTAAATTCAAGTGAGGATAATCCATTCAAATAACCAAATAATATTTAAATCCCTTGATGTGTATTAGCTAAAGGGGGTGGGATTAATTTAATTTAAAATCACTTAGGACTTTAGAAATAAATTAATTAATCATATGGATTTTTAGCTAATAAATCTTGAAAATTTAGGAATTAAATATGGTGTAAGATTTATGTAAATTTAGGTTTTCTGCATTTGAGACTAAGTCAATTAAAGACAATTAGGAAGGAGAATTTGCCTAGTACAATAGGACTTCAATGATGAGAAAATGTACCAAAATTGATTAGAATTGTAAGGTGCCAATTTTGGGGTGTTACAACCAGAAGGCCCCAAAATAGTTTCCGTTTGGATTTTTGACCTTCCTAATCTTTTTCATTGCATCTTCGTCTTTTGGCATAGTAGAAGAGCAAGAAATTTTCCCTAGATTTTGTCCATAGTTTCTCCCCATACTATGATTGAAAAAAACCCTAAAATAACCAGATTGGCGGAACAACAAACTAGAATCCCTAGCAAAGGCTTGATCTACCAATTTCCCTTTGCAAAAAACCCACTGAGGGATGTGGTGGGAATCAGTACCAAATGGAGCAGGAGGAGGTGGATGATCTGTGAGGGCTTCATCGCCCCAACGCAAATGCCCGAGCTCATTCACCATCAACTCTCTTTTTAATCCTGATCTTACCTTTCCTTTTCTCTAGATTTTGTTGGTGTTTGGAATCCTGCAGCGAATTAGTCAGCAAGTATATGAACTAGTTTTTCTTTTCAGGAAATCAATACATGTCCAAATTATGTTGCTATGAAAAAGCAAGAAGACTTTAGTTGCATAAATTGACAAACATCCTTTTAAATCCAAACAGTTCCCACTGATATTTTAATTGTCACTTTCCCTTCCTTACGAAATATTATATACAGTGCTCACATGACAGCCTACTTTTTTCATGGAATCATTTTGAAACCATGACATTTGTCTACTCAAGAAAATGTCAAAATTCATACTTGGATAAAATTTATTAGGTGCTGACAAAGAATTATATATGGAAAAATTTGTAGAACTGGATGAATAAAGCCCTTTACAAAGTCAAACTTTAAGAGTATGAAAAGGAGCAGGGGAAAGAGTGAAACCCTAATGCCTATAGCAGAGCCATTACCAGATGCTATTTCCAGAGGAAAGAGTGAAACCCTAACATGTGTAGCAGAGCCATCACTAGATGCTATTTCCCAAAGTAAAGATGTGTATATATTTAATTAATGGCTATTTAATAAAAAATAAATTATTATAGATTAAAAATTAAATAAGAAACTTTGTATAAAATCTTTAAAATAATATTTAATAAATTTTGTTTGTATATATTATATTTCATTTCTATAGTTATAATTGTAAAAATTTAAGTATAGTTATATATATTATATATTAGAAATTGTAATAATTATTTATAATATATATATTGAAAGTGTAATATAGTAATAAAATATGAGATATAGTATCTCATAAAGATATACCATATTGTAAATTAAAAAAATAATTTCAAAATAAATTAAATGATGTATAGTTATACATTAAAATACTATAGTTAAAATAAAACCAACACAAAAATAATGGAAACTCTCCAAATAAGGGCTCCTATAACACCAAACTAATAAAAAATGAATAAATAAATATCTAAGCTTTAGAAATATTCGGAGGAGTAAAAAATAGTGACTTATTATTGGTTGATTGGTGCAAAACTAATTAACTAATTGTGCACAAGTGAATGCAATAGTATTTTTCCTACGTAGTATATTGCCTACGACAAATACAATAACAACACGACGAACTTAAAAAATTATAAATTTTAATATACTTTTAAAATTGTACATATAAAATATCTTTTTCAAAATTGTCCACTTTTATCAATATTGTCATTGTTGATAGTTTGATATGGTCTTTTCTTATCTCTTAATGTTTATTTATATTTTATTTTCTATTAGACTTATATATTATGTTTAAATAATGTTTGTAAAATAGCAAGTTTTAATATATATATATATATATATAAAGGTGGCAGAGCCACTTTATATATTAATATACTAATAAGCTGGTTCAAAGAGCTCCCGGAGAAAAGAACCAGAAAGAAAAACTCTAATCGTTGATCATATACAAGAAGAATTTTGAGAGTGTATGAACCTCAGCTAGCCATAGCTAGTTACAACAAAAATAATGAGGATCCCACTACGAAGCACTAGACCTAAACTAGAATAAAAGACCTTAGGCAGGACATAACCCTTTAGGTGGATGTTATCTACATCAGTTACATAAGCCCATAGGCAAACAAAGAGCCCTGAGGCATATGAAAAAAAAAATTACATCAAAAGGTGATAGCCCACAAAATGGAGGAAACAAAAAAACTCACTGCCTGTCGGTAGGCCAAACTTGCAACAAAAAAAATTATACAATATGGAACCATTTGCATAATACAAAACTAAACACTTGCATGGAAAGCTGACACCAAAGAAACCTGCATAGAAGCAAACCTGCAAAACAAAGCAAAAACTATCCCTCCAAAAACCATTAATCTTTCATGAAGATCAAAGGAGTAACCCCACCCACACCAATAGTGGAATCACCACCCAAACTGAGTTTTAGACTAAGGTCTGGGATAGGATGATCATCCAGCTCAAGAATATGTGGCGGTACAGAATTAGGTCTATTAGAAGTAGAGGATTCCTTAACATAGGTGGATGAATCAAGCTCGAGGAGGTCAAGGATGAAAAAAACAACTTGATGCACACTAGTTACACAATCTTTAGTGAGAGAGCTATTAAACTGCTGAAGGGACATTTTGACAAGCTGGAAGGACTGTCTCTCAAGACCTTTTTTGATGCTCTCAAGAACTATATAGAAACCATGCTGATTAAGGGTCGAGTGATGGTGAAAAAGACAACCAATAAGACCGGCACCACCCCAAAAATCATATTTTTGTAGAGCCCTATCGAGTTTATTCACCTCAAGAAACTCAGGCTTCACATACCGAGAAGCAATTAGCCCCAGATGGAAAGGAGTTTGTAAAAGATCACAAACATTTGACAACAAAATTGACAGAATTTGAGATGGATAGATGATACATTCACCAAATGGGAAAAGGATGTCATGTCTAATGATCCTCTTAATACCCCAATAAATGTGGGGAAGATCACAGACAAAAATAATTCTCAACATATCATCTTTAACACAACCCATAAAAGGTTGTTCCCAATATTGTACCCCAACGAAAAGTCTATAATTACAAGGGTAGTAATCCATGTGGACATTTGAACAGGAAGAACATACATCAATCCTAGTGCTAATACCCACCACCGAGCTCTGTCGATCAGAAATTTTAAAGATAATGTAACAACCTGGCCTTACTATTAGCAGAAAAAGACAAAGGCAAAAAAAAACACCCCAAAATAGCCACTAAAGAGGGAAGAAATGAAATGTAAGATAAGAAATGAAGATATTCCCAACAACAAAAAAATGAGCGCAAAAACACAGGATTTAAAAACAGCCAAAAAATCCCTCATAATAATGTGCAATTAAGTCACAAGATATGAGATACCATCAAAATCCCAAAGTACTATCAAGAAGTAAATGACCAACACAAGAGAAGTAGCCAGAACCTACCACATAAATGTACCACAAACCAACTTAACTCTCATAGGAAAGGAAAAGACCTAAACCATCACATCATGTAATGCAAAAATGAGCGAAGCAGAGATTATGCATGATCCCAGTAGCCCAAGATGACATAGGGAAGATGGATGGTAGTATAACGACCAACACTACACCATTTCAAGAAAAAATGTATGACCAAACTTCATAAAGAAAATATTCTTAAAAAGCCACGGACTTACATGTGTCATAATGTATGGATACAGGTCTAATCAGTAGTCATAATTAAAGAGAACTCCACCCTTCGGTGACTTGACCAAAATTCCTTGATAAATCCTCACTAAAATCCATCAATAAATCATCAAAGAGTCCATCAATAAATCATCACTGAAATCTGTTGGTAACTCATCACCAAAATCTGTTAGTAAATCATCACCGAAGTCCATTGATAAATCATCATCGAAAGCCGATGGTAAATCATCACTGAAATCTGTCAGTAAATCATCACTTAAGTCTATTTTCCAATCATCACATAATTCTATTGGTAAATAATCACCAAGTGTTGACAGAGATCATCCATGTCAGTAAGGCAACATCAAAATTTGTTGATAGACCATTGATGGTAAGTATGCTTAAACAACTTGGTAGAATCTGACGGTGAAGCAATATCAAACACCATCGGTACATATGCCTAAACAACTTGGTAGCAATAAGAATCCAAAAGGCCAAGCATAAAGAAAATGGTTTAGAGAGATTAGAACAAGGCCTAATCACCAAATCTGATACAACCTAATATATCCCACTTTAACATAGTTCATTATGAATAATTGAGAGAAGGGGGGAAAACTATCAATTGGGAAATCAAAAGAAAGGGTTTCAAGATGGATTTTGTCACCGAACACCAATAGAGAACATGCCTTTTAGTAAGGCAACAACAAAATCTGTTGATAGACCACCACCTAGAATCGTCGGTGAAACAACACCGAACACCCTCGGTAATCATGCCGAAAACCCGTCGATGAAAACAAAACCAACCTCTGACGGTAAGTATGCTTAAACAACTTGGTAGAATCTGTTGGTGAAGAAATATCGAGCACCTTCAGCACTTATGCCTAAATAACTTGGTAGGAATAAGAATAAAAAAGACCAAGCATAGAGAAAATGAGTTACAAAAATTAGAATAAGACCTGATCACCAAATCCGACACAACCTAATATATCATACTTTAACATAGTTCATTATGAATAGTTGAGAGAAGGGGGGGGGGAAACTATCAATTGGGCAATCAGAAGAAAGGGTTTCAAGATGGATTTTGTCACCTCCCATATTTGCTAAGAAGTCCGTGAGAGCATTACCTTCCCTAAGGGTATGCAAGATAGAAAATTTATGAAAGGAGTCAATGAAGGACCAGATTTTTTGCATTATATATTTGAGCTGCCAATTGTCAATACACTTTTTAACACAAGCATTAATGATAACAGAGGAATAACCTTCAATGTGAAGGTATAAAATTGAGAGTTTCTTAGCAAGCACTAGACCTTCTAAGAGTGTGACAACCTCTACCATATTATTAGTATTATCAGGGATGGGGAAATCCTTCAAAGCCAACACTTTCCCAAAATGGTTTCTCAAACAAGCTCCAATTCCTGTAACACCAGGGTTACCACAAGAGAAACCATCAAAATTTAATTTGATGAAAGGGGATTGAGGGGCCGACCACTTGATCAAAGACCTATCAATGGGAATTTTCCTAATACGAGGAAAGATAGGGGAAGAAGGGAGGGAAAGGTATTTTAAAGAAGTTAGTTTTTGGCTATCCCAAGAGGAGAAGAAAGCATTTGGGTTAAAATGGGAAGTGACAATATTATTAACCTATTCTTAAATATGTCTCTCAATGGTAGAAAGGACCGAAGAGAGATCAGAAGTTGAGTTACAAAAGATCCTTTTATTTTTATCTGACCAGATGGTAGTGGATGGGATAATAAACCATAAATAGGAAAAAAGGGATTGAGAGCACAACACCGGCCAAGATTGGAAGAGATCCCATAAAGAGGAGGGTAATGGCAAAGCCATAGACATTTTATTCATAATAAAAAACCAACACTGAGATGCAAAGGTGCACAAAATAAACAAATGATCCACAAATTCAACACTTTCCCCACACAAGATACAATTGAAGGGGGTAGCAATTTGCAATCTAGAAAATCTATCACTAGTCAGAATATTCTTTTGAATAGCAAGCCAGGAAAAGGCCCCTGCTTTAGGTAATATAGCCTTATTCCAGCAGAAAAGAAATACCCGATGAGAGCTGAGCTGACTGTTCATAGTTTGAATAGCATTATATCCTTCCTTGACCAAGTACTTGCCATCCCTAGCAGGACACCAAATAAGTCTACCAAAGGAATTGGAAAGAAAAACTACTCTAGTGGAAATAATAGTGTTAAAAATCCTAGATGCATGATCAGGAGAAATCGGAAGGGATGAGGGATCTTTCCAAACTGCCTTACAAGAGAAGATATCAACATGATCTACAAATTCCACCAACTGTTCACCCCAACATTGGGTGAAGGTATTCATTACCTCAGCAAGAGATTTAATAGAAGACAAAGGGGGGAAGCCATTCCATGATTCTTCCCAAAAAGATACCTCATCCCCACAGTGGACTTGCCAGGACAAGAATTTAGTTACCACCTCCCTTGATGAAATCATAAAATTCCATGTGGGGGAACCTAAGGGAGGATTAGAAATGGAGAAAATTCTACATAGGTTAGGGGAATCTAAATACTTAGCTTGCATAATCTAACACCAAGGGGAATTGGGTTTAAAGTACATGTTCCAAATAAACTTACCTCCATAAGCTTTATTTCTAGCTGCTATGTCAAGAAGCCCAGCACCCCCTTCTGATTTATCCAAGGAAGTGTCTATAAGGAGATAAGAGGAACCTTTTTCTCATTATTCATATTACCTGACCAAAGAAAAGTGTGAATAATCTTTTCAATTTTGGCAATAATAGATTTGGGAGCATGGAGGACTTAAATGTAATAGTTAGGTATGGCTGAAAGAACTTTTTTGATAAAAAGAATCCTACCAGACAAATATAACCATTGACCTTCCAAGCGGAAATCCTATTCTTAAGGACAAAAATGATATAATCCCAAAAGGAAGGTTTGACAAGACCTAGGAAAAATGGAATCCCAAGAAAAGTGGAGGGAAAGGTGTCCAAAGAGAAGCCAAGGATGGCCACAATTCGCTATTGGATGTGGAGAGGGGTAAAAATCATAAAGAATTTCAACTTAGAAGGGTTAATTATTTGGCCAGACCCAATAGAATAAAGGTTGAGAACATTTTTTATACACTTGGCCTCCTGAATGGTAGATCTACCAAACAACAAAGTATCATCAGCAAAAAGGTTGTGGGAAATAGTCAAGTCTGAATCAGGAATGTGAACACCTTTCCAGTCCGAAAGAAGAATGTGTTTCTGAATAGTATGACTCAAAGCTTCTACCATAGAAAAAAATAAGAAGGGAGATAAAGGATCCTCTTGGAGAACCCCCTGTGAAGCATGAAAAAACCCTAAAGAGGAACCATTAATTATAACAGAAAAGGAAGCTCTAGATAGGCAATTTTTAATCCATTTAAACTAGGGATAAGAGAAGCCAAACTTCCTGAGGACTTTGAAAGGGAAGGAACATCTTACTTTATCATAGGCTTTCATCATATCTAACTTAGCCACAAAATATGGAATTTGATGAGACTCTATAGAATGAAGAACTTCTAGAGCAACTATCGCACCATAAGAAGTTTCTCTACCTGGGATAAAGCTTCCCTGTTGAATTGAGATAATCTTAGGGATCAGAGGTTTGAGCCTTGAATAAATAGCTTTATTAATTATCTTATTAATTACATTGTAGAGACAAATAGGCCAAAAATTTTCAAATGTCTGGGGCATCTTAGACTTAGGAATTAGGATGAGATTAGTAGTATTGAAATTTTTCAGAATGAAGCCTTTCGAATGGGATTCTTCTAAAATAAGGAGGAGATCAAAAATGATAACATCCCAACACTTTTGGTAGAAAAGAATAGTAAAACCATCAGGACCAAGTGATTTATCTGGTGCCATAGAGAAAAAAACAGAGTGAAGTTCCTCAAGACTAAAAGGTTTCATAAGAGAGTCATTATCAGCGTCGGAGATTAGGGGAGGAGTAGCTTGTAGAAGAATGTCTGTAGTGGGTAAATCTACTACTGGTGGAATGGGGGGAGCAAGAAGGTTAGTGAAAAATGAGACTCCTTCATCAAAAATTTATTGTTGAGAAGATAGAAGAGATCCAAATACAACATCGTTAATGGTGAAAATGGAAGAAGAAGCTTTCTTAATTTTAGCATATGCATGAAAGAATTTAGTATTCTTATCTCCCTCTTTCAACCATAATTCCTGAGATTTTTGTCTCCAATACATATCTTCTCTAGTACATAGGATATCCCAATAGGCCTGAAGATCTTTCTATTTAACATCAGAAGTAGCATCTAACAAAAATTTGACTATGTCCTCCGATAATATGGCCAATTGACTTTCCACCCTGCTCTTTTCTTCAAAGACATTGTCAAAAACTTCTATGTTCAAGACTGTAATCTTATTTCTAACAAAGATCAATTTTATATGAAATTGAAACATTCTATTACCCTTAGTGAAGGGTGCAGAAACCCACCATTGATGAAGGAGAGAAGAAAAGTGAGGATGAGTAAACCACATACTCTCAAATTTAAAGGAAGATTTGTGTTTTCGGACATGAGAAGAGTGCAAGAGGCAAAGGGAAATGGGGAAATGATCTGAAACTGGGGAAGAGAGAATCTGAGAAGTCAAAGTAAGATCTAGAAATTTAAAGTTATACCAGAGAAGAAATCTATCTAATCTGACAGAGATCAGGGAAGATGATTTATGATTCGACCAAGTAAAAGAACCATTGTCCGGAATAATATGAGATATAGCATTATTAGATATAAAAAAAAAATTGAAATCATCAATAACATGTGAAGCTGTATGACTACCACCACATTTTTCAAGAGTAGAAGTAATGGCATTAAAATCACCCCCTAAAATCATTGGAAGATCTTTGAGATGAGAAATCTAGGCAGTTAAAGCATCCCAAAGTTCCATTTTATCCCGAGGGAAAGAAGGGTCATACACATTGAACAACAAGAACTCAAAATCAAACCATGAAAACTTCATCAACTGCTAGTTAGAATCTAACAATAAAGACTCACTCTTAATAGATTTAGAATTCCATAAAGTAATAAGACCCCCAAAGGCACCAGAAGAGGGAATAGAAAATGACTCCCAGCAAGACCACTTAGCAAGGGTCTTGTCAAAAGAAGTTTGAGAAAACTTGGATTCTTGAATAAGAAAGATATTTGCATGAGAGGAATCAACAAAATTTATGACCCTACTCCTTTTGTTAGGGGCATTTAAGCCCCTGATATTCCAAGACAAAATATTCATAAGGGAGGTGGGGAGCAAACCACGCTCCTCCTTATTTTGATAATAGGGGAATATTTATCAAGAATTGTGGACTAGACACCAGCTTCAATTTCAATCTTAGTTTTTCCCGCTAAGCGATTTCTACCTCTCCTCTTTGGATTTTTATTCTTAGAGTCCTGCTGAAGGGGAGAGAGGAAACTAGGGGTTTGAGAAATTGAAAGAGTTTGAGAGAAGTCAAAACCCTTCACACCATGATTTGAAGGTATATCCTCAGATGTCATAACTGATGCAGGAGGAGAAATAAAGGGTTCAATTGCAACCTTAGCAGCCACTTCCTCATAAATTTGTGAGGAAACTAAAATTAAGATATTGTCACACATGAGTTGAAGAATGTTCTCAGGCACTAGGTGCCGCAAATGGGGATGAGGAACCAGAGTGAAAGGTTGGATATTGAAGATAAGGGTCTGAATAATACAATATTTAGAATTGGAGGGGATGTGGGGCGGGGAAGACACATGGGAAAATCAACCCAGAGAGGGGCGGGGGGGGGGGGGGGGGAAAGTTAAAATAGGAAGGTAGGGAAGATCAAGAAAAGAGGAAAAAGAAAAAGGTGGACCTAAGGAACTGAAGTTCACAAAATGAGAAAAGTTCATAACAGGGGGGCCTGAGGAGAGTAAAGGGGGTCCAAAAGAAAAAGTCAAAGAAATGAGAAAAAAATAGAATAGCACTAGAGTCAGGGGAGATGAGAAGAGGAGCAAGCATAGAATGCGAGAGAGAGGGAAAGGAAAAATGAACCTGCATGAAGGGCCTATAAATGAAAGAAGATTTGAATGACAACTTACAACCCAGGAGGGGTGAGAGGTATGACTTCAAATGTAGAGTAGACTGAGTAGATTCATAAACCTGAAGAGAATGATTAGAAAAGGAAGACCACAAGAGAAAGAAGGGACAAGAACAAAAGTTTGAGGCTAAATTTGAGAAGATCCCCATGGAATCCTTGGATGAACCCTGACATTTACAAGTGAGATGGCCAAGTGAGGCATCTAGAGTGAGAATAAGGGAGGAATCCTAGATAATGACCTGTTGAATCAAAGTCCCAAATTTAGAACAAAGAGAAATATGAGAAGGAATTTGCTTGATCTGATTGAGGAGGAAGAAAACCTGAATAGGAATATGGGGATGAATAAACAGAGAGAAATAATGCTTAACAAAGATACCTAGTTTGCTAGTGAAAATCTACACCTACGAGGGATCATTATACTCAAGAGGGATATTGGTAAGAGTTATGCAGTAGGGAATAAAGAAAGGTTAGGTAGACTTGACATCAAAATGTGGAACCCAAGCATAAATAATGATGCCAATGCCATGGAAAAATCACCCTTTAAATTTGTGAACATCAACCCTAGCCTGGGACAAATAAAAAATTGCTGCAAAAAATAGAGATCCTTTTTCATAAAGAAAAAGTTCTTTTAGACCCACCCAAGCACTATGAGCCCACGAAAGTAGTGACTAAAAGGGAAGAGGAGAATGAAGCTTAGCAATAATAGCTGAAGAATGAAGGAAAATCACTTTGGGTTGGATCATGTGACAAGGAAAAGTAACCCAAGGTTCTGGAGAGGGATGCGATCACGTAATAACAAGATGATGGCGGTCCGATAGCTCCAAATCACGATTCTGCACTGGTACCTCAAAAAAGGGAGGAATTTTCTCTGAATTTGGTTTGAAGGGAAATCAAAGTTTAAGTACATATTTGGAGGTGCCAATTGGAGTGGATTTTGGCCAAGTAATAAAAGATGGAACAGGGGAAGAAGGATCAAAGAAAATAGGGATTCAGTATGGAGGACTGGTTGGAGAGAAAACCAGAGAAAGAGGAGGAGTGCCGTCACATATATCAAAGGGCAGAGGAGGAAAAGGAGGTTTGACCAATTTAGGGAGACACCTAAATGGAGACTTGTACAATAGCTAATGTTTAGTAGGTGGTGGCCCTAAAATACCTTGAAAAATTGAATCCCTAGAAGGTTTCAGAATCCAGTGCAAAGAATATGTGATCGGCCGGTGGAAGATATAGAATTATTGAGAAGAAGGCTGATTATGAAAGGCACAATCTTTCCATTTTCCATTTTTAAGAACCCATTGAGGAGTATGGCTTGTGATTTTCAAACTGGGTAAGTCATCATCATCAAAGGGGATGTCCGCCCACTTAACCCTAGTTGTATTAACCAGAGAGGGTTCAACACCAAAATATTTGATGATAGGTTTTGATGACATGTAACTAATTGAATGTTTGATAATGTTAAGTTTAAGATAATGCAAGACATTAAATCAGTTAATGGTTTGTATTGTCATTGATGTCAACTTGATGTCATCTGTACAGTCATGTACATAATGCCAAAGACTTCAGAGAATCAATGGAATAGAGATTATGCTTTCAGCAATGCATAAAATTCAAGTATTCACTAAGTGATAGACAACACTGATGGAGTGCACACCATCGGTAAAGGAAAATAAAAATTCACAGTGATACCCGACGAGCAGAAAATAGAGTTGACCGATGAAGCAAAATCACAAGATGCCCGACGAGATGAAAATAGAGTTTCTCAACGAGAAAAATTCAATGATGCCCAATGGACGGAGATCCCAAAGCTAACTAGAGTTACACCAATGGAATTGGCAGTTGTCACCAATGACTAACTACAGAATTGACTAACAGAATAGAGAGTTCAGAAAATGACAAAATATCTAGTTGATAGAGCTTAAATATAGACTTAAGTGGTTGTTTTATTTGTTTTATTCACCCAGAGTTAAGTAATTGATTAGAAGATGATTTATACAGCTGGCAAGAAGATAACTAT
Organism: Thuja plicata; assembly: GCA_018584345.1. Classification (NCBI taxonomy): domain Eukaryota; kingdom Viridiplantae; phylum Streptophyta; class Pinopsida; order Cupressales; family Cupressaceae; genus Thuja; species Thuja plicata. The sequence goes on along the minus strand of MU228055.1, from coordinate 1,733,906 downwards.
GAGATAAATCAGGAGTTAAAGCCATAAATCAGATTGGCTGGATTATTTTTTACACCAAGAATCAAGAATCAAGAATCAAGAATCAAGAATCAAGAATAAAGGAATATCATGTCTATATAAGAGACAAGCATAATTCATTTCCAAAAATAACAAGAAATCACATACATGGAAGGGGAGTGAATAAAAAGAGGATGCTGAAGAGAAACTAATGAAGAATAACTTCATATAGTCCTGATCAATCAAGCTGAAGGAGAGCTAAGGAATTCTGCAGACACCGATGAACAGTGAAGCACAACATCACAGAGTAGAAAGTGTGGAGCACAAAGAATTGAATTGATACATTGATCAGAGAGGTGTTGTACTTAAATAGATCTGAAAATTTTCATTTCAAGTTGCATTAGAAATAAGTCATAATGTTTCAGTTTAACCATTGAAGCATCAAGTCTCTTAACAGAGCAAGACTTAACCGTCTTCTATAATTGAGGTATATCCTAATAGATTGCCTAAAAGGTTGACTCATGAAAGTAGCATTGAAATTGCATAAAGCCTATTGATAGCCTAAGAAGAAGGTTGATTCAAGGATGGTAGCAAGATTTGCCTAAAGCCTATTGACAGTCTAAGAAGGATGCTAATTCAAGGATGGTAGCCAAATAGATGCCAGATACTAAGTGACAACCTCTATGTATAAAATCCTCTAACAAGGTTTCACTTAATAGTGTGTTTGTAACCTTGAATAGGGTTGGCTCCTAAAAGGGCTCACTTTAGAAGAGTGAAAATTTGGGGTACCGGTCCCAGTGGTTTTTCCCATAACAGGGTTTCCACATTAAAATCCATGTGTTATGTGTATGGTTTATTACTTTATTATTTTACATTTCACATATGCATTTCTGGATTGATTGGTATACTCTGCATATTTATTCAGTATTGGTAAATAAGTTTTGTTTCTTATCGGTTATCAAGGAGAATAAGGACAGACAAGGTAAACTGACAGATAGTCAATCATTAGAATTATTTCATGGCATACATCTTGTAGGGACTTAATAATCTGAGTTGTATTGATTGGTGGTTAAAGATTAAAGGATAAATTTTTGAGGCCACTGATTCAGCTCCCCCCCCCTCTCAGTTATTACTAACAATTTATATCAGAGCTTGTGTGCTTAGAAGGAAGGTTTCAAGACCTAAGTAAAGATCACAAGATGAATAGACAAGATGTGCCCAAGTTGAACAAAGATAACTTTTCTTCATGGAAAAGCAGGATAAGACTCCACTTATCAGGTATTGGTAATGATGTTACTCAATACTTAGATACTGAATATGTGTTTCTTATAGGACCATTAATAGTAGATTAATTAGGAGTGAAGCATGAGCATAACTATGTAGTTATAGAGCTTTCTTCCTCTCTCTTTGATGCTGAATTTGAAGATGTCAAAGATTACACAACTGCAAAGAAAATGTGGGACAAACTAAAGCTTATACATGGAGGTGATACAAATGTTATGAGAGCCAAGGCAGAAATTCTTAGAGGAAAGTTTGATAATCTCAGAATGAAAGAAAGAGAAAACATCACACAGTACAACAAAAGAATAAAATAAGTAGTCAATGCTATACGAGGTGTTTGAGGTACACTTGAAGAGGAAACAGTGGTAAGAAAAATCTTAAGAACCTTATTTCCTATATATGCTATTAGAGTTTCTTCTATTTAAGAAATGAGAGCAGTAGTAAACAATATAGTTACTCTTGATAGCCTAATTGGTAGACTAATTTCATTTGAGATGAATAACATTGACAATAGTGTCTTACCAAGTTTAGAGTCTGCATTTAAGTCTTCTCTAAAAATAACCAAATACAATCATAGATATTCATCTATAAGGGACAATGAAATTGAAAGTGAAGATCTAGATGAAATAGAAGCACTTATGGCTAGAAGAATACAAAGAGGAAAAGGTAAATACAAAGGCAAGTTACCACTTGTATGCTTTAATTATAAATAAATTGGACACTTTTCTACAAGATGTCCTAACAGAAGAAAATATGACAGAAGTAATGACAAATCTTTTGAGAAGAAATCTGATAGAGGTGATAACAAAGATTACAGAGGTTATCGACAACTAGAAAGAAAGGATACCCGAGACTACAAGGATAAAGGCAAGAAGGCTAGTTCCCTGGCTACTTGCAAAGATGAAGATACTAACACCAAACTTGATGATGATGTCGAGATGTTATTTGTAGCTTTGAAGGATGATTCAGATGAATATGAAAGGTATGAAGAAACTTCACTCATATCTAAGGTTATTAAGAATGATATCTGGATTATAGACAGTGGCTGCACTCACAATATGACCGGTGACAAATAAAAGTTTAACACTTGAATATTATAATGGTGGTACAGTAAGAATGGGAAATGATACACCTTGTCCAGTTGAAGGTAAAGGAACAATAATGCTGAATAACCTGATTAAATGTGAAAATACTTATTAGATAAAAGGATTGAATTATAATTTGTTGAGTGTTTCTGAGCTAAATAATTCAGGTCACAGAGTAGCATTTGAGAACAAGAGGGCAAAGATCTTCAGTGAATCAGGAAAACTGATTGGTACCGGTGAATAGACCAAAGGTAACTTATTCTATCTAAATGATACTAATCCCACTTGCTTAATAACTAGAAACAAATACATATGGTTGTGGCACAAAAGACTGTGTCATGTGAATTTTGACAACATGATGAAAATAAGCAAAAGAAGAAGTGTAAGAGGCTTATCGATGATGACAAAGCTAGACAACATCATGTGCAAGAATTGTCAAAAAGGTAAAATGACAAAGTCTAGTTTCAAAAGTAAAACCCATACATCTGATGATATTCTAAAATTAGTCCATACTGATTTATGTGGACCTATGAGGATTAAGACTTATTATGGAGATAGATATTTAATTCTCTTTGTTGATGATTACTCTAGAATGATGACAGTCATATTTCTAAAAGAAAAATCTGAAGCATTCAAGATGTTTAAATGGTATAAGGCTATGGTAGAAAAACAAAGTGGTAAGGATCTAAAATGCTTAAGATCAGATAGAGGAGGAGAATTTATATCAGATGAATTCACTAATTTCTGTAATGAGCATGGTATAAAAAGACAGGTTTTTGCACCAAGGAAACCATAGCAAAATCGGATTGTTGAGAGAAGGAATAGATCAATAGTTGATTGTGCAAGAACACTGATGATAGAAAAGGACATCACCCAAATCTTATAGAGAGAAGTTGTCAGCACTACTATTTATACACTTAATAGATTACAATTAAAGAAAGACACAAAGAAGACACCTTATGAGCTATGGTATGGTAAAACACCCAATGTAAGTTACTTCAAAATATTTGGTAGTCAATGTTATGTCTTAAAGGATGACAGAAATGGAAAACTTGATGCCAAAAGTGATGAAGGTATTTTTCTGGGGTATTCTACCAAGAGCAAAGCTTTTAAATGTCTAATCAAGGCTTCTAATAAAATAGTTGAAAGTGAAAATGTAAAGATTGATGAATTTGCAGAAAAGAATGAACTGGAAAGCACAAAAGAACCAGAAGACTACAACAAGTTTGTATATTGTGAAGAACCCATAACTCTACCTGAGCAACAATGCTTAATGCCAGAACAACATAATGTTGCAAGCAATGGTCAGAATGTTGTTACTGATGGTCAAGATAATGATCAAAATAATGTGCAAGGTGATGAAGATCAAGATGATACACAAAGAGTTGTACCTGTACTTGCAATATGTGTAAGAAGAAACCATCCACAGGACCAGATCATAGGAGATAAGAAAGCTGGTAAAAGAACAAGAAGTAAGTCTTTAAACTCAAATTGTTTAATTTGTGAGTTTGAGCCAAAATCTATCAATACTAAACTAGATAATGAAGAATGGATAAGTGCTATGAATGATGAGATTGAACAGATTGAGAAGAAAAAAACTTGGTCACTTGTGCCAAGACCAAATGACAAGAATGTCATCGGTACTAAATGGATATTCAGGAATAAGCTGAACGAGAATGGAGAAGTCACTAGGAACAAAGAAAGAATAGTATGAAAGGGGTATGCACAAGAGGAAGGTATAGACTATGGAGAAACCTTTGCACTCATTGCTAGGATAGAAGGAGTAAGAATACTACTTTCTTATGCTGCACACAAAGGATTCAAAGTATAGCAAATGGATGTCAAATTAGCATTCCTAAATGGAATACTTGAAGAAGAGGTATACATTGAACAACCATAAGGGTTTGTAGATCTAGATAAGAGGAACATGGTATGTAGACTTCACAAAGCCTTGTATGTATTAAAACAAGCTCCCAGAACCTGGTATGAATGACTTCATTCCTATCTAATAAGTATTGGATTCAAAAGGACTAGTGAAAATAGTAATCTTTATTTGAAAGAAGATACTGATGCTAACACTTTGATTGCTGAAATATGTGTTGATGACATCATATTTGGAGGCAATGATATGCTATGCAAGTCATTTTCTGATGAGATGAGAAAAGATTTTGAGATGTCTATGTTTGGAGAGATCAAGTTCTTTCTTGGTCTACAGATCATTCAACAAAGTGAAGGTATTTTCATTACACAGTCCAAATACATCAAAGAGGTCCTAAAACTATTCAAGATGGAAGATTCCAAACCTGTTGGAACATCGATGGCTACTAGATGCAAATTAACAAAGGAAGACAAGTCAACAGAGGTAAATCAAACTTTGTATAGATCAATGATAGGAAACCTCATGTATGTTGTACACATTAGACCAGATATTGCACATGCAGTAGGAATTATTGCTAGATTTCATGCTAACCCTAGGGAATCACATATGACTTCTGTGAAAAGAATTCTAAGATATCTGAAGAATACTAAGGAATTTGGCATATGGTATAGAAGATAAAATAGAGTTGCCCAATGAAGCAAAATCACAGGATGCCCGATGAGCTGAAAATAGAGTTGCCCAACAAGAAAAATTCAATGATGCCCGACGGATGGAGATCCTGAAGCTAACTGGATTTACACTGACAGAACTGGTAGTTGTCACTGATGACTAACTACAGAATTGACCAACAGAACAAAGAGTTTAGAAAATGACAAAATATCTAGCTGGTAGAGCTAAAAGATACACTTAACTGGTTGTTTTATTTGTTTTATTCACCCAGAGTTAAGTAATTGATTTAAAGATGATTTATACAGTTGGCAAGAAGATAAATACGAGATAAATCAGGAGTTAAAGCTGTAAATTATTTGAATGCTTTGACATAGTCTTTTATTGTTATGCTTATTTGAGATTCTATAAGTTTGAAAGGGAGAATATCTATTGTTATGTGAAACCTTACTTTCTAAGAAAATAAATCTTAAAATATTTGAAAATGAGATGTAGAAATTAAAAAGAATATAGATTTAGAAACATTAATAATGATAAGAAGGAACCTTAGGAAAAATGAAGTCCTTATAAATATTTCTTAAAGGTAGTCTAAGGTAGTCTAAGGTAATCAGATGAGATCCAAACATGAGCATGAGTAAACATATATTACACATGAGATGCAATGTATCAAGTTCTAGTGGTTAGAATAGAAAATAGAAATGCATTTAGAATGGTTATTTTAATTGAAAACTACTAATAATATATTTGAAGGGTGATAATTTAAATGGTTCTTCTACTATGCCAAGAAACAAAATAGGATAGATAGATGAATGTAGCTCTAGACAAAATTAATAAAGTTGAAATTGATCTGCAGTAAGAAATGTGTGTTCTATGGAGTAGAAGTGGGTCTTGTTTGTTCGGGTATCATCTCAAATTCAATATAAGATCTATGTTCTAGTTAATTTCACATATGTCGATTATTTTCATATTCACAATTTTATCCTTTGATGCATAAATTTGATCAAATAGACATACACTTTAGCTTCTTGATTCATTATCTTTTTCAATGCTTTCTCTTTTTGAAAGCCAAGTGGTATTTAAAATAGATTTAGAAGGTTTATAGATTTTCTAGCTATGCAAACGATTGGTATGTAGCAAGATGGATGTGAAATGAGAGAAATTGAATGGATTTTAATATATATAAATAGCAACAGTTCATTCAAACTTATATTTTGTTGGGTCACAATAGTTAGTAAAACAACAAGAGATGACCATATTTGAATTGAGATTTTAGAAAGCGTGATTTAAATATATAAATATAGCATCAACCTTATAACTAGAGAAGCTATCTAGGATAACAAAGTAGTAAAATTTATTAAAGAAATGTATAAACATGAAAATTACAATTAATATGTATGAGAAGGTAGAAAAAAATGGACAAAGTGTCAATATATGTGCATGCATGTAAAGAAGATAGGTAAAGGGTAATAGAGTAAGCCCACCTTCAAAGAAGATTGCATCTTCTATCAATATTTAATTATTTCAATCTATTCTTCCAAAATGAACACAAGATGACAATTAACATAACATTTTTTTAAATAGAAATACTTACCAATTTATATTAACTCAATTAACAAAATACATCTAGTAGAGAATAAATCGGGAGGAACAAAATCACTCCCTTCAAGTCACGTTTAGCATATTTCACCATTACACTAGAATTCCCTAAATATAGAATCTAGAACATAAATTTCTCAATCATGATTTATTAGAAAAATTTTCAATTTTATAATTTATCTTATATATGTTAAAATAATCTTCAAATGTTTTCTGATTTCCAATTAAAAAATAGATTTTCATCTTATTTCTATCTATGTAAATATTTCCTCTCCTTTCTTTCTTCTTTAAAATACTATAATATATCATTCAAATCAAAGACTATCAACTTTTGTTCTAAATTTGTAAATATATGATTTATTTATATACCATTACTTTTCTATTCCTCATTTTATTTTTAATTGTATGCCTGCATGACAATCCAAAATAATTAAATTTCCGAGTCAAATATCCATATCAACACTATACCAAATCTAATATACTTTTCCACACCACATTTTGGCAATTTCCAAACTAGATTGTGTGAAATAGAAAAGTGTGTTTCTTCCACAGGCTCCCTGAATCATATTAGGTCTTCCACATCTGACACATAGTACATGAGTATAATAATAGTATAGCTTTATTTGGACTCATTCGTAGAAGTGAAAAACATTTTACTTAATAAAAATAATAATAACATTTATTAGTATAGTTTAGTTTCTGTTGGTCTTGTGTTTTTGAATATTTGGGAACAAAAGATAAAGACTTCATCAGCTTTTGCGCATAGAGCACATGTTAGATACACTTTATATAAAGTATGAATTGAGAGCATTATACCTTTTTCAAACTGGTATAATGCTTACAAATTAATTTGAATGTCTAACAAGCTCAAAGAACCATAATTTAACTTATGTTGGACTTGACATGAAAGAAGACTTGACTGTGTTGGAAATCATACTTGAAACTAGAAAATATAAAGGACTAAACATTTTAACTAAACTTATAAACATCTAAAATGTAGAACTTTGACCATCAGATGTTAATTCTTCTTTGGGATGGGTCTTGGCCAGGAGTTTTGATATGGTAGCTATTAAATTGGAAGCACCTGCACCTCCCATCAAACATGTCTTCAGCCTCTCCAAGGCATTGGCTACATCTCTCATGGAAGGTCATTCTCTTTGTGATTCAGCAGTGCAAAGAAAACCAACATGAATAAAAGAAAGAAGACATCTGTTGTCTTTCATGTTTTCATTCACATCTTTCAACAGCTCACTATCAATATCAACAATATCTGCCAAACTGTCTGGAAAAAAACCAACCTTACCAACTTTTGCAAATTCATGTCTCCCAAAAACATTTCATCACTTGGCCTATTCCTTGTAATCATCTCTAATATCATAATTTCATAACTGTAAACATCTCTCTTTGTAGAAACACTCCCACCCAGTCCATACTCTGTAATCAATTTTACTTATGAAATTATTACAAACCTAATAAATGAAATGATAATGTCAATATTACAACAACATAAAATGTTACCTAGACCAATATAGCCAATGGATGCTTTCAGTGCAAACATTGTTGTACTCAGTGAATCTGAGTTTGGAGTAGAAATTAAATGTGATATACCAAAAATAGTGATAATGGCTGTCATGTTGGCATCTAAGAGCACATTGCTATGTTCTAAATCACAATGCACAATTTGAAGAGGGAAATCATCATGTAAATATTCCATGCCATGGGCTACATCTACAACAATGCTCAAACACTCACTCAATCCCAATTTACAAAATCCCTCATCTCTGTGAGGGTGCAAATGGTTTTTGAAGCTCCCATTACATGAAAAATGAAGAACTAAATCTTTGAAACCGCGATAGAAAAATACGCTTGTGATTTTGATGAGGTTACTGTGTCGAATCCTTCGTAACATTTTGCACTCTCCCTTAAAACTCTTAAGAGCTTATTCATTTTAAAAATTAATATTTTTGATGGAAATTATCTTACCATCCCTCAAGATGCCTTTGTAGACAGATCCGAAGTTACCTACTCCAAGCAAGTTTGACTCATCAAATCTAGATATTGCAATGACTAGATCTTGATAGGAAAATTTCTGATAGCTGAGCTTTCACAAATTACAGTTTGATGGATGGAATAGTTGCCTTGAAAGTTTATGCCTCCATAGAATTCCTATAATGAAGTAGCATACCACAAATCCAATGGTTGCAACAACTGATGATACTATTTTTTATAGCAGGGAATGTTTTCCCTTGGTCTATTTTTGGCATGGAGGCAATGAATAGTTTTTTGGACCACATAGGCTAGGGTTCCCCATAAACAATGTTACAAAAGTTCTCTTTGGAAACAACCCCGCTTTTGGAATCTACCCTGACAATTTATTGAAAGAAAGATCCATTTCTTGGAATTTTTTAACTTGGAGAGTGAACCTAGTATTGGACCTTCAAAGGCATTGTGGGATAGATTTAGGCACTCTAATGATTTTGTCAGAATTATATCTAATCAATATTTTCTCAAATATTTGACTTTTTTTCCTCAAAAGTCAACTTTGGTCAACTATGGTCAACCCTAGTCAAACTTGGTCAACCAGATAGTGAAATTATTCAAAATTGATTTTGAATCTTCTGAATTCTTTTTTAATCAGTTCTGAGCTCTTCTTGATCTCTGATTAAACATCTATCTATGATTTCTCGCTCTTAATAATCATTATGACGTGTCATCTTTCCATTTCGCTCCCAAGGGGGAAGGATGATTACATCATTGAATCTACTGTTTATCAATCTGATATGATTTTCAAAAATCCTCGTTGTTAGGGGTATCTCATCACTTGGGTAATTTTCAGTTTTCATACTTCAAAGTCAAAACTAGATACTCCACAATCACTAAGGGCATCTTTGTTCCTTACATCTTGTCATCTATTAGGTATCAGGGAAATCTAACCTGTATCCATGAGAATCAAACTTCATTCTGGAGATGATTCTCAAAATCTCAATCTATAAAGTATTTGAGAAATCTAACTCAGATTCTTGAGGATCAGGCTTCATTCTGGAGATGATTCTCGAAAACTCATCTATTAGGAATTGGGGCAATCTAACCCTGACTCCTGAAAATCAAGCTCTGTTCTGGAGATGATTCTGAATCTTGATCTAACCAGTGTCTGGGAAATCTAACCTAGATATTGGGGGACTAAGCTTCATTCTGGAGAAAGTCCTAAAAACCTCTATCGACTATCTTTTTATGGATAGGTATCAGGGAAATCTAACCCAGAGTCTTGAAGTTTGAGCCTCGTTCTGGGGGTCCAGTCTTTTGAAATATATCAACATATTAGGTATCAGAGGAATCTAACTCAAATCCCTAAGGATCAAGCTTCATTATGGAGATGATTCTCAAAATATTAATCTATTAGGTAGTGGATCAATCTAACTCGGATCCCTAAGGATCGAGCTTCATTCTAGAGATGATTCTAGAAATCTTAATCTATTAGGTATCAGGGCAATCTAACACAGATCCCTAAGAATCAAGCTTCATTCTGGAGATGACACTCAAAAACTCTACTTGAACGACGTCTTGGAAATCTAACCTAGACTTCAGAGAGTTAAGCTCTGTCCTGGAGATGGCTCTAAAATCTTCATCAATCGATCTTTGCATCACAATTTTTTGACATATATTCTTCTCTGCTTCAGACATCAGACTATTCCTTGAATCAATGCATTGCTCGCACATCAATTCAGAGAGGGGAAAAATGTAACACCCCAAAATTGGCATCTTGCAACCTTAACCAATTTTGTTGCATTTTTCATTCTTCTAAATCACCAAAGTCCTATTGTACTAGGCAATTTTGAGTTTTGACTGACTCTACTTGACCTAGGTGTCAAATGCAGAAAATCCTAAACCTACATTAATCGTAACATTATATTTAATTCCTAAAATATCAATTAGGTAAATAAACCCTATGATTGAATTAATTTAATTATAAAGTCCTAGCACTTTAATTAAATTAAATTCACCCCTTTTAGCTAAAACACATAAAAAGGAATTAAATAAATATCCTCATTTTAATAATAGAATTTAATTTATCAAATAATTTAGAAAATACATTTATGAGGTCATATTCTATTTATTTAATTAAATATTCTCTCAAAAATCTTCTGTCCAATTCAGAAATAGAAACTTTGAATTACCTGTTCTTTAAAGAGAAAGAAAATAGTTAAAATAAAAAGGAAAATAGTTAAAAACAAAGAGAAAATAGCTCATTGTTTTTGTTTAAAGAAAACTTGCTAATCTGAACTGGCTTTTTTATCTGTTTTATTTCAAAAAGAAACTTTCTATTCTAAGCAGACTCTTAGTCTATAAAAGAACTCCCATTTCTCATTCAAGAATATGCATCGTTAGAATAACGAATTGCTGTTGTATTTTAGTTCATAACCTCATTTCTATTTAGCTCTCATTTACAATAGATTAGTTTCATTTTTTAGATTAATCTCATTCATAATCATGTCATAGTTTAATATGTTTCATTCTTAGATTAATCTTGCATCTTTCATTCTTAGATTAATCTTGCATTGCATTGCATTCATGGAGAAAAATCCTTCATTCTTAGATTGGTCTAGGTTGTGAGACTGTCATTCTGAGAGCCATTCAAAACCCCATTTGGATAGAAGGCAACAGGTCGAATCATACATGCATGCAGGATGAATAAATCATATTCACTTCTGTATGTGGCTGATGAATAAGCACTATGTTGAAGTGTATGGATAAATTAGAAGGCCACATTTAACATATATAGTTTCTAGGCTATCCCACATCTGCTTTGCATTTGTACGGTTATTTATGTCTTCAAATTCAAAATAGCTTAGGGATGATGTGATCCCTAACATTGCTTGATTGTGCTCCTACTTTTCTCTTAAATGTTTAGCGGTGAGAGGTGTTTTTGGGACTACATAATCATGTTCAGTATAGCACTTAGCAGCATCACGAATACTAGATAGATGCAATTTCATCAAACTCTTCCATGCAGGGAAGTTATCTTTGTTCAACTTCGGTACTTCCTTTTTATACATCTTGATCTTTTGCTCCAAGTACCTTCAAACTATTTTCAAGAGACCAGAGCTCTGATAGCAATTGTTAGAATTAATTTACAATAACTGAGATGCGGGCTGAATTAGTTATCCTCAGGTCTAGATGTACCAATTGAAACATTATAGCACTTTAAAAAACTCACATCTGCTCGACAGCAATAACATAAGTCAACAACATAAATATGCAATTTACTATTCAAATATTATCAGCTTGTAGAAACTTAATAGTAAAACAAAACATAAAAATTCACACAAGTTGACACCAGTATTTAACATGGAAACCCAAATTGGGAAAAACCACTAGTAACATGCTACCAAGTTTTCACTCTTCTAAATTAAGCTCTGCTAGGATCCAACCCTATTAAAGTTTACAAAGACATTGCTAAATGTGACCTAGTTAAAGGATTCAATCACCCTGTCAGGAGTGGCCTTGTTAGAGGTCTTAGAACATTCCACCTGAATGTAACCTTACTCAAAGGATTTATACAATTACTATTAGTTCAACCTGGTTAAAAAATTTTCACTTATACAGTGGTTAGAAAGTAATCAGTAGGTATGATCTGATACATACAACTTACTTTGAAAATCTAGATCCAATTCAGGTCTTATGCTAATTCACTGAGTGTCCACCATTCTCATGTCAATCTTCAGATCTGCTTGAAAATTTGTTAAACAATCACTTTCACAACTCTATGCTTCTCTGTTCAGCCTTCTTTGCTAGATCATGCCAATCAGTCAATTAACCATACAATTCTCTTGCATACTTTTTTCACATACATAAATCTCTTTGAAAAACCCCTTGAGGTTATCTTATACCTCTTCATCTAGGTAATATAAATCTTTTCTTCTTCACCAAGATCGTAGATCTTAGGTTAGGTTAGATCCAATAGATCTTTCCATCATTTACATTTAATTTACTTCTGCGAAGTAATCATTAATTAAATCTTGAATCCATGCATTAATTACAATTACTCATGCATTTAAATAGTGTGGAACAAATGTGCTAATCCTTAATTAACTTTACATATCCCAATAAATTCAATTATGCTAGCCAGAGATCTCTAATCTCAAAATTACCAAAATACTGTTGCTCAGCGAAAACTGTGTTCTTCCACTCGGTCATCACTGTTTTCCTCGGTAATTTACTAGTGCTCAGTTGGTATTAAGAAATTATGTGTGGCATACACTAGTGCTCAATCGATAAAAACTTCACTCGACATATACTATTCCCAGTAAAGTAACATCTTGACTTAGTGTAATGGATAAACAACACATTACTTTGCCAATGTGCCAACTGATCAAGTACCCTTGTGATTTCTCATAACTCATCCATTTCACTCAGTCCTCTTGTTACCCTTGCCTTCAAATCTTTTTCAACAATCAATAGATATGGTACTTAAATAGATAGAAATAGTCCCACCAGTTAAGGTTTGACATCAATGAAAAAACAAGAATTTTTTTACAGTGTAGCTTTCCAACAATCTCCTTCTTTTGCATTGATGGCAACACTAATCAATAAAGCAATAGTGTTACAAACATAATTACCATACAATCCAAAAAGTATACCTATGTTCCTTGATATGAACAAATATTCATTAATGTCTTTAGCTTCATTTTGATTCTCATCTTATAAAACATTTCTCCCTCTATGTCTGTAATCACACTAAATTCTTTCTATTTCTATTCAACTATAGACTCTCTCTTTTTCTCTAAGTATAGTAAATTCTCCCTCTTTCAGTACAAACTCTCCCTCTTTGACAACAATGCCAAAGATGTTGGCATCTTTATCATGCAGATTCTTCTGTTCTAACTCAGTATCATCTTGCTTATGACTAATCCTCTTTTTTGTCCTTGTTTTTCTTTAATAGCTTTAGGAAGCATCCTAAAGTGTGACTTCATGTGCATCAATGTGTCAAATATTCTGAATATAACATTTGATGCAACAGTTCCATTCTGAACTAATTAGCCTCACTTAGGGGAATCACCCCTAATTTACATCATAGATACTCATGAGCATCCTTGGGTAGTTCTTTTGTAAATATGTCTGCTAACTGTTCCTTAGTATGAACATATTCCAGTCTCACTTCCTTGTTTTGAACTAGCTCCCTCAAGTAATGATACTTGATGTCTATATACTTTGTCTTAGAGTGCATCACAGGGTTCTTAGAAATATTGATGGCACTCGTGTTATCACAATATATAACAATAGGTTCTGTGATCACTTCTTTCATACCTTTTAGTAGTATCTTTAACCACACAATATTAGAGCAGTTAACTGCTACTGCCACATACTCAGCTTCAGTTGTAGATTGTGAGGTGCAATTATGTTTCTTGCTTGTCCATGAAATCAATCTCTTTCCTAGAAGAAATGCACCACCTATGGTTCTTTTCCTATCATCCACATTTCCATCCCAGTCAAAGTTAGTGTAAAATCTGAGCTCAACCTTATCATTCTTTTTGTAATATAGACCATATTCATCTGTTCCTTTCAAATATCTTAGAATTCTTTTTACTATCGTCATATGAGTTTCTTTGGGATTGGCAAAAAATATTACAACAATTCCAACAGCCAGAGCAATATCAGGTCTATTGTGTACAACATATTGTAGCTTTTGTAAAGGGTTTGATTCACTTCTTTTGTATCATCATTTTTTGTTAACTTTTGTCTAGTAGCCATGGGTGTACTCAGTGGTTTTGATTGAGTAATATAGATACCATTCTTCATTTGATATATTTGCAAGACAATAAAGAATTTTATTTCACCAAACATAGACATTTGAAATTTAGTTTTCATCTCTTTTGCAAATGTTTGGCATAAAACATCTTGTCCACCAAATATAATGTCATCAACAAAACTTTCAGCTAATAAAGTGCCTATATTTTATTATGTCTTCAAATATAGATTGTTGTTGTCATTGGTTCTTGCAAATCCAATCTTTATCAAGTAATTGTGCAATCATTCATACCATGCTCTTGGTTCTTGCTTCAGTCCATATAGTGCCTTGTGTAATCTGCAAACCATGTTCCTCTTTCTTGGTTCAACAAATCCATCAACTTTTTCAATGTACACTTCTTCTTCTAATATTCCATTTAGAAATGTTGACTTTACATCCATCTGATAAAATTTAAAAACTTTGCAGGCTCCATATGAAAGTAAGGTTCTGACTCCTTCCAATCTTGCAACTGGGGTGAATGTTTCTCCATAATCAATTCCTTCCTCTTGTGCAGAACCCTTTCATACCAATCTAGCTTTATTCCTCGTTACTTCTCCATGTTCATTCAGTTTATTTTTGAATACCCACTTAGTACCAATTACATTTTTGTCATTCGGCCTAGGTACAAGTGTCCATGTCTTATTATTCTCAATCTATCCATGTCTTATTATTCTCAATCTATTCAATCTCTTCACTCATGACTTGTATCCAGTCTTCATTTTCTAAGGCATCTTTTACTATTTTAGGCGCAAACTCACATAACATGCATGTACTGTCTCTCAACCTACTTCTTGTCATAACTGCAGAATCCTTTAATCCTATGATTTAATCAGGTTTTTGGTGCCTCCTTACCTACTTTTCTAGATTAGGTTCTTTCTTATCTTTAGATTCATTGTTCTCATTCAATTAAGGTTGATTCTGTGTCTCAGCATCTTCATTAGATAGCTCGACAATTGCCTCCTATTGTCCAAAAACCTCATTCTATGACTCGGGAGGTGCTAGCTGTTGCTCGAAAACCTCATTCTCAGGTTCAGGTAATACATTAGAATCTTCCTCATCCAGATAGAAAAATGATTTGTAACTTTCAAGCTCCTATGTGCTTTCTACTTCATTTCTTTCTGCATATTCATCAATTCTAACATTTTCACTTTCCACAATTTTGTTAGTGTTAGAATTCAAACACTTATATGCTTTAATTTTAGTTGAATATCCAAGAAATATGCCTTCCTCACCTTTAGCATCAAGTTTTCCATTTATGTTATCCTTCAGTATAAAACATTTTCTTCCAAAAACTTTGAAATATCTTACATTAGGTGCATATCCATACCATAGCTCATAAGGTGTAGCATTAGTACCTTTCTTGAATTGTACTGTGCTCAGGGTATAGACTATTGTACTTATAGCTTCTCTCCAATATTTATGTTCAACATTCTTCTCCATCATTAGTGTTCTGGCACAGTCCATGATAGATCTATTTTTTCTTTCAGCAATACCATTTTATGGTGGTGTCCTAGGTGCAAACTGGAATGCATCAAATTTCTCCTTAAGAAACATAAAAGTTATCATTCTAGAGTAATCATCAAAAAATAGAATAAAATATCTATCTCCACATTAACTTTTCTAACCAATGGGACCACAAAGGTCAATATGAACTAATTCCAGAATTTCATCAGAAGTATGAGTCTTTCTTTCGAAACTAGATTTAGTCATTTTTCCCAATTGACATTGCTTACACATTGCATTTTCAGGTTTCTTTAACTTAGGCAGCCCTCTAACCTTTTTCAATTTGCTTATGCTTACCAATTTATCAAAGTTTACATGACACAACCTTTTATGTCATAACCAAACATCATTATATTGTGTAAACAAGCATGTCTCATCAACTAAGTCCAGATAGAACAAGTTATCTTTTGTTTTCTCTCCACTTCCAACTAGTTCTCTAGTGGCATTATAGATCTTTGCTTACTTGTGATGGAATTCAACTCTGTAACTAGAAGTATTTATCTGTACAACACTTAATAAATTATAGTTAATATCATCAACCTGATATACATTGTCACATCTGATCTTGTCAGTCAAATTAATTGATCCTTTCCCTTTAAAAAGACATGGTGCATCATTACCAAATTTAACATAACTGCCATTGCACTGATCTAAGGTTTCAAATTTATCCTTGTCACTAGTCATGTGATGTGAACAATGACTATCAATAATCCAATGGTCACCTTTACTCATATAAGAAATTAGTACAGTTTTCTCATCATCATCAGAATCATATTTCATAGCAACATACACAACTTCTATATCATTTTCATTAGAATTATCAGTTCCACTATCAGAAGCTTCTTTGGCTATATAGAAAGATTTTTTACCTTTCTCTTTGTAATCCTTATAGTTTCTGAAGTCTCAGTCATCCTTTTTATCTTTGTACTTGTTGTCCCTTCTTTCATCTTTTTCATTCTTATCAGGACATCTAGCAGCAATATGACCAACTTTGTTACATGAAAAACAAATGATAGGAAGTTTACCTTTGAATTTTCCTTTTCCTCTAGATAATCTTCTTGCCATAAGTGCCTCAAGTTCTTCCAGATCATCATTTATAGTGTCGTTGTCACTATTTACACATTTATTTCCTTTCTTTGATTTGTTAAGGACCAACTGGGATCTGAATCCAGAATCAATAGCTTGTGGAGTGTAGTTATCAAAATTCGACATCTGAAATGTAGTAAGTCTGCCTACCAGACCTTCTAAAGTCAAATTTTTATTAGGAGTACATATCTTAATTCTTGAATTGCAAAGACTCTAATAGCATATATAGGAAGAAGAGTTCTCAGTACCTTTCTCATAATGGTGTTATCATCAATAGTTCCATTAGCTCCTCTAATAGCATTCACAACTTCTTTTATCCTACCACAATATTGAACTATATTTTCTCCTTCTTGCATTTTCATTTCATCAAACTTACCTCTTAAACTTTCTGATTTGGCTCTCAGCACATTTGTATCTCCTCCATAGATGGTAGTTGTAACACCCCAAAATTGGCATCTTGCAACCCTAACCAATTTTGTTGCATTTTTAATTCTTTCAAATCATCAAAGTCCTATTGTACTAGGCAATTCTAAGTCTTGATTGACTCTACCCAACCTAGGTGTCAAATGCAGAAAATCCTAAACTTGCATTAATCATAACATTATATTTAATTTTGAAAATATTAATTAGCTAAATAAACCCTATGATTGAATTAATTTGATTATAAAGTCCTAGCACTTTAATTAAATTAAATTCACCCCTTTTAGCTAGAACACATAAAAAGGAATTAAATAATATTTAATTATTAAATAAATATCCTCATTTCAATAATTGAATTTAATTATTCAAATAATTGGAAAATGCATTTATGAGGTCATATTCTATTTATTTAATTAAATATTCTCTCAAAAATCTTCTATCTAGTTCAGAAATAGAAACTTTGAATTAACTGTGCTTTAAAGAGAGAGAAGACGATTAAAATAAAAAAGAAAATAGTTAAAAACAAAGAGAAAACAGTTCATTGTTTTCTTTTAAAGAAAACTTGCTAATCTGAACTGGCTTATTTATCTGTTTTACTTCAAAAAGAAACTTTCTATTCTGAGCAGACTCTCAGTGTATAAAAGAACTCTCGTTTCTCATTCAAGAATATGCATTATTAGAATAACGAATTGCTGCTACATTTTAGTTCATAACCTCATTTCTATTAAGCTCTCATTTACAATAGATTAGTTTCATTTTTTAGATTAATCTCATTCATAATCATGTCATAGTTTAATCTCTTTCATTCTTAGATTAATCTTGCATTTTTCATTCTTAGATTAATCTTGCACTGCATTGCATTCATGGAGAAAAATCCTTCATTCTTAGATTGTTCTAGGTTGTGAGACTCTCATTCTGAGAGTCATTCAAAACCGCATCTAGATAGAAGGCAACAGGTCGAATCATATAGGCATGCAGGATGAATAAATCATATTCACTTCTATATGTGACTGATGAATAAGGACTATATTGAAGTGTATGGTTAAATAAGAAGGCCACATTTAACGTATACATTTCTGGCGCCCACCATGGGGTAGAACATCTATTTCTGTCATCACATTTGAATTAGTTTTGAAAAACTTGGGATCATGGTTGTACTCTTATTTTGCAGGTAAAACAATGAATTTCATCTTTGTTTTAGCATGGAACAAGTTTGAAAATTCCTTCTATCTTTTGTCTATTATTCTCTCAATGCCTTTTAAGCTCTCCTCTTGAGTCAAATCTAACTACACCATTGTGTTTGGAACATCATTTTTGTTGAAAATGACTGTAAACTCGCCCATATCCGACGAAAGTCACATCTGTGGCAAATTTTCTCACCCAAGTAGTGCATCACACCCTTTTGCATGGAAATCAAGGTAGAATTATGATCATCTCTGCACGTAGCCCAAGGCAAATTTTAAAAAAAAAAATCTAAAAAAAAATCTGAAATTTTTTTTTAAAAAAATTAGATTTTTTCACTATGTTAAATTTGACGGTCGTCAAACCATCATTCTGCATGACCTTCTGTGACAGCCACAAAATCGTCAAATTTAAACTTGCAAGTTGATGATGTCAGCAGGGTTTGAAAAATCTTTAGCCTTCACCACTGAGCTTTTTGAATTTGGAGTCTAACTTTAAACGATCATATCTTGCTCATTTTAAGTCTAAATTGAGTGCAATATTTTTTTTATTTTGGGTAGAATTGTCTGAAGATTTATGGGTTTTTCTTAGTTTATAGATTATAGTCACAGATTTATCATAAATTGAAGGTTTTCATCATTGTACCTGTCTAATCCTCTGTTTTCCAGCTTCCAAAGCCTTGTACGGGCTCATGCGGTAACATTTTTTAGTGCAATGTTTTTTGAAACTGCATGATTTTTTATCTACTTTCTAAATATGCAATCAGATTTATGATTTTATGATTTTTTAATGCTGACAAGTTTTGGGCTTTGTTG
The DNA here is from genome assembly GCA_018584345.1 of Thuja plicata. Taxonomy (NCBI): domain Eukaryota; kingdom Viridiplantae; phylum Streptophyta; class Pinopsida; order Cupressales; family Cupressaceae; genus Thuja; species Thuja plicata. The sequence continues at coordinate 1,714,610 of MU228055.1, read as the reverse complement.
TTCTTTGATGTATCTTGTTGATTACAGCCTAACAGTGGTTTGTAGGATGTTTGAAAAGAAGACTAAAAACACAGACTACTAACGAATCATCTTGCAGGTTACCTTGATCGATAGCGCGCTAAATATTGTGCGTGCATTTTGTTTTGTTTTATTAAAATAGGAACCCACATGAAAGACTTCTAAAATGAACTTCTATTTGGTATTTTTAGGAATGACAATGATGTCAGGAAATGATGCTCTTGCCCTTTTAGGATGATCAAAAATCCAAAAACATTATTGTCATTTTCTTATGTGTTTGAAGTGTCTTTTAGATTGTAATCCTAAGAATTATATGAATGTATCCTCTCCCCTTGCCTTCATTGATCTTGGGTGTAAGAGAAACTCATATAATTCTTTTAGTGTGGCTACCTCTTGAGTGCTTTAATAGAGCCAGTGAGAGCAGATTTCCCAATCAGTAATAGGCTAAAGCCAAGCCCTTCCAAACCGGTATATAAAAAATGTCATTGTGATTAATCTCACAGTGAACAGGTGTCGATTTTGCTATGCCAATAGAAGATCTCCCTTAGTACGCTCATGGTGCGTAAAAACCTAGAGAACATAACTACTGTAGGATGGGAGGCCTCCTTAACGGAGCTAGTCTGCCGTATGTATAGCCGCCTAAATGGATGCCTTGACTACAAACTTTGTTTTAGCGACTAAAAACCCTCTATTTGTTGGCGCAAAAGGTTAGAGACCAACTAAGATGTCCCACATTTTCATGAATCTTAGTAGAGACAACAGTCCTTTTGGAAGTAATTCTCTTGGGATTTGAAGCTTGGTGTGCCTAAGACATGAGTGCACATGTAAGGAGGAGCCCGTGCCTCAAAGCTTCTAAGTTGTCTGCTATGAGTAGGCCTGGCTGAACTTCAGTTCAAGTGGGAATTCAACAGATATTTCCCTGGCTTACCTAGGATTGTGGTGTGTCTATTTTTTTTACAACAAACAATCTCCATGATGTGTTTTATGTGAGTGTTTACTGAAACAACAACAACAATCAAATGATTTGGAAAACTGTAAAATTTGGATATTTGCCTATCTTGTCTTGTTTGAAACTTCAACTCTATCAAAACTCTATCAAATTTGTTTCAAAAACTTGTCAAAACTTGGTCTTTCATCAGTCAATCATACTACATTTAGTCTATTCTAAAATTTGCATTGTCATAACGCTTCTGCTAGTTCACATGCAACTGCAATCTGTTGTTAGTCTAACCTATCGCTATCTTGAAATCTAATGTTGTTAAACTTGTCCAATTAACCAAGTCCTTTGTTCAATCTTATCATCTTTGTCTATGTTGTCCTTGTTCTGAGTTGTGAGAGGAGGTTCTTTAACCTTGACTCAAGATTAGAGTCTTTTACTATCTCCTTCTCAGTTGGACATTTATCTCTTGGTCTCTTTTTTCTTGGACTTGGATAACACTTTAGGTATCATCACAATGTCGATCAAGCAAATCAAATTATTTATGCCTGTGCAAACTAGAAGTCATTTTAAGGAACTCTAGAAATCTATCACCTTGTTGTTCAATTTTGTATTTTTTTGTGAAGGTTCTATACGAATCTTCACAAATCCATGCTTTCATCAACATCATCACTAGTTTGTCTTTGACTGCAATATGTTGACAATCTGACTCATTGCTATTTCAAAAACTGACTTTTCTGTGCTAGTCCAAGTGACTTGTTATCTTATCATCTTTGTCTGTGCTATCCTTATCCTAAGTTGTGAAAGCAGGTTCGTCAACCTTGACTCAAGATGAGGGTCATTGCTATCTCTGTCTCAGTTGGACATTATCTCCTTTGTCCTTTGTTCTTGGACTTAATCGGCACTTTAGATATCACTTTAGCACCTGTCAAACAATAAATTGATTCATCATACCTTCTCTTCAATCTTCTAAGCAAGCACATCAAGACAATCTTACAATGTCTAAAAGCAAAGAAGAGATTCTTAGGGCAACTTTATTAAAACAACTTCAAACTTTGGAATCTG
>MU228055.1:1699139-1712540 GCA_018584345.1 Thuja plicata | reverse complement strand
TCTAAAAGCAAAGAAGAGATTCTTAGGGCAACTTTATTAAAACAACTTCAAACTTTGGAATCTGAACTCCAAGGATTAAAGGGGAAAAAGGATACTCCATCTGATGAATCCTCCTTAAGATCAACCTTTCCTTTTCTATTTTATCATGATTCTCACATCTCTCCACTTCCTTCCAACATGGATAAATCTTGATATGACAATCCCATCTTCAATCAAGAATAGTTTTATGAAAATCCCATCTTTGATCAAGAGCAGTTTTATGACAACCCCATCTTTGATCGAGAATAGTTTTATGATCATCCTATATTTGATCAAGAGAATGTAGAGGAAACTATGATATCAGATGAAAGTCTCTTCTATCTTCAAAAGAAGGATATTGCAAGTCAAGAAGCATCTAATTATCCTTTAGAGATAATCTTTACTCCTTTGGCACAATCTTATACATCAGCATTAGAAGCACTTCTTGAGCATAATCTCATCACATTGGCTCAAGCCACATCATGTGGATTCAGATTCTTGAGTCCCTATTATGCATATCATTGACATAACAAGCAGAAAACTTCATATTGCATGGAGTTGAAACATAAAATCCAAGATCTCATAGATGATGGCATAATCAAAGTGGAAAATCCCAATGAATCATCTAGTGAACATACTAATCTCAAGCATGATCAATATCAGGAATCCATGTCTAGCAATGGTTCACATATCCCATCTACTTCTTCCACTATTCATCCATCTCCTAAAGCTTCCCCATCTCTATCAAGAATTGAGCCTGATGATGACTATGTTTACTCTCAAGGACTACCTCTAAAAGAGATCCAAGCTAGTCAACATACAGATGCAAGCCTTTCTCAAGCTTCAAAGATCATAGACCCCAAGCTTCCATGTGCTTCAATGCTTATCATGCCTACTCAAAATGATACTCCATTAGCCTTTCAAGAATCCCTCATGCATATCAAAACTTCCACCTCGTCCATAGAAGTGACTCCATATCAAGAGGGAAATCTAATGTGTGAAGAAACAAATATCAGCAATGATCAAGATCAAGACACCATCCATCCTTATCCAATGGTTGATCAAAGTCACACATGTCAAGAGTCTCATGATGATTTTATCATCCCCTTACATTTCTTCCTAGAAGAAACTTTTGCATCTCCTATATCTTATCCATCTCCCAAGCAAGATCAAGATATCATTTCCACCATCTCTAAGGAACCTATTGAAAATCAAGAGCAAAGTATCCTTTGTACACCATCTCATGATCCTTGTCAAGATCAGAGCATAAATCCCTTGCAGAAAAATACATTCCATGAAGCTTCAATTGCTCATATCAAAGATAATCATGCTCATGTTGATATAAAAATGAATTCTAAAGAGAAGAGCATTGGTCATGCATCTCACTCTAAAGATGTTGATACCCCTCCACACTTTATATCCCTCCATTCAAATGTAAACATAATCCTTTTCCATCTTCCAAATCCATCCTTGGTCCCTATATCCCAAAGCTAAAACCATCAAACCTGCCATCTATATTGGGTCCTTATATCCCTCCATCCACCATGCCTATCACTAATAGCTTGTCATCCACTTACCCTATCTCCTACCAAGATCAACAAAGACATACATCCTTGAATTCTCCCTATCAACCAATCCATATCAACCAGTCATATTGTCCCTATTCATCCACAATTCCCAAGTCTTTTAGAAGCAATTTGGATGCGCAACAAATAAATCACAAATACAAGAATCCACTTACATATGAAGATCACTATGCCCCATCTAATCGACATGTGACTATAAATAAAAAAGGAAATATTCAAGAGACAACATAGGTACACTAAGAAAAGAACCAAATCAAAGAAACTATGGGTTCCTAAATCCATCATACAAGAATTGTGTTCTAAATCATCTGATACAAACAAAAAATCAAAAGCTATGTGGATTCCCAAGTCTCTTCTAAAGGACTTCGATGGAAAAAGAAAAGCAAAAGTTATGTTGATTCCCAAGTGTCTCTTAAAAGGATTGAACAAAAAAGAAAAATCAGAATTAGCGTCCAATCTTCCAAAGGCTTCCACTATGTCTCCTTGCAAACATTTTTCATCTCCTAAACCTATTTTGGGTCCTCATGTCCCAAAATCCATTGTTTTGAATATGTCTTCATCCATTTTGGGTCCTCGTGTACCAAGCTCAATATCAAAACCTAAATCCATTTTGCACACTTTTCCTCCATTCGTCCACTACCCTTCAAGGTGTGTGTCAATGTTGATCTGGCCTACACAAAAATCTCACTACCACACCCAATATCCTACCCCTACCTGTTATCCTTCCATATTGGGTCCTTGCATTCCTGCTAGTCCTCCCATTCAGTCCATTGCATAAATCTATGGCTACCATCTCCTTTATCCTCCATATCAATCTTCCCTACCATCACCCTATCAACATCTTTGAGCATACTTTAAGTGGCCTTGGCCCATCATATCATATCTTTTAGAGGAGCACTATCTAAAGTGCCAGAAGATTAAGTTCCTCCATAAAATCAAAAAGATGAAAAAAATAAAAAATAAATAAAATGTGCCATGGTGAAAACCTGGTAAACAGGCACCTTGGTAGCAAAAGTAAAGATAAATCAATCTGTCCTATGGTAAAAACCACTTCTTGTGGTGCCTTGGATAAGTACCATGATGAAAACCTGACAAATAGGCGTCATGCGTAATTCCTCCTACTTGCACTCTTCACTTAGGGGCAAGTTCCTTCCATGTCATCTTCTCTCATCATATCTTACAGCTAGCTAGCTCATGAAAATCCATGTTCCTTCTGCTGATCTTGACAAGGTTGAGCCTATCCATGAGCATCATGTATCTTGACATTCATGATCCCTTCCATCAACATTTTTAATTTCTCTCATGCATGCTACCCTATCATGATCTTGCTTATCCCAAGCCTATCCTTCCTATCATTGTACATTCCTATCATAATCCAAAACATGCACTTATACCTCCATCAACCTTTATCCTAATTATATCTATATCCTATCCTATGAAATTGACCCCTTGGTCTTGATCAAAATTGAAAAACAAGTTCTTAGAAGTCTCTTTTGGACCACATACTTTTCATGACATTAGGTCATTACCCTAATTTCTATACAATATTGCTATATTATTTTTTCCCTAGCTTGGGTAGTCTTGAAGAGACTGTCCTTGAGGGTCACATTCACCCTATTGATCCATCATTGGCTATTCATTTGATACATCAGCTTTATAATCCATCTGTAATGTCCTACACCTTGCTAGACATTGGGGTAAACCATTGTGATCTTTCTTGAGATCGAGTAATCTCTAAAAATCTAAAAATTGCAAAATCTCTAAATATCTAAAAATCGTAAAAAGTCTTGAAAAAATGATCATCTTGGTGCAAACTTAGCAATAGGCACTTTTGATGCATCCACCCAAAAAAAATCTCTATTGACTATCTTTCAATCAACATGTATCGGGGCAATCTAACCCTGACTCCTAAAGATTAAGCCTCATTCTGGGGACAGTCTTTTGAAAGGAGATAAATGTTCTGGTATCTAGGCAATCTAACCCAGATTCCTGGGAGTCAACATGCTCTCAGTTACCTTCAAGATACCAACTTACATGGATTGAAACTGGTCATACTCTTGGGACCACCTCCCTAGTCTAGGGGACATGGTCCTATTACTCTTCACATCAGTCACTAGTGGTTCTCACTGCATCTTCGTGTTGATGCCTAGCTATTGCTATGATCTTTCAACTTCAGAATCTTTCTCGCATCAGTCACCAGTGTTTTTCACTGTGTCTAGCTACTGTCACCGTACTGAGGAGATTTCTCACACATATATCTGTATATCAACATCAATCTATTGGAATTGGAGTTGTACTCAACGCTCTATCTATTGATACTTAGTCTTGATAATCCTTTGCTTTAGTTTGTACATAGCTTTCGGTCACTTTTGTGACACTTTGGTTCCTCTGCGAACACTACTAACTTGATACTGATTCAGTGCCATACGCCTAGGGGAAGCCAAATCTAGTTTTTCCCTGTAACATACATCAAGTCAGTCACTGCTACTAGGGGCATCAGTCCCCAAAATCTGATCACATCTAGAGTCAGTAATCTCGTCACTTCTCAAGGACAACTATCTACTGACACAAATTGGTGTTTCTCAACACCCTGATTAAAACAGTGTTTCACAACACTATCTTTGGACACATCTATGTTTTTCAAACACAAATTGGATATCACAATGTAAACATCTATCAATGACAATCAAACACAATGCACTCACAAGCACAATGATGTTTTTCAACACCCCTATACACATACATATTCAAAAACTTTGAAACTGGCTGAGCTATGATTGAATCTTTTCTTTGTATGATGAATGTTCTCATAGATTTCATTGATATTTTCTTTGTCTACTACTTGTTAGTGTAGTCCCGATGATCCGAAAACATCAAATAAATAAGGTGTATGTGATAAGAGCTCCTGCACTAAGGTGGACAAGCCTCACATCCCTTGGTCTTGTTTATTTGTATGTCATGGTGAGGTTGGTAATATCTCCTTGAATACTATTGCTCTATTTGTTTATGCACGATCACACTCATGGTTATCTTGGCTTTGAATTCCTCAATACTGGTGTACTCTTGTAACATCAATTGGAAACAATGTTCAAGTCATCTTGGCTTTTGTGTCATGATGCTTACGTTCATTTCCCATATCTTATCCCATGAAAGTCATATTCATATTCGTATGGTTGCAGTGGCACCAGTAAGGATTGTATCAACTTTGATGTTCCAAAAATGCTCTATGATGACAAATATTTGATGGGTCTCACAACCATGTCCTAGGAATTGCATCTAGCATAGGATTACATTTTCATTCTAGACTTGCATTGTGGTAGAAATTTGATGCTCACTTCATTTTGTTCTCCTAGATTTGTACATTGAGGGGTTCTTCTTCAACATCCTTGCTTCATCATGACTGCACAAGTGTTTGATCCTTGCTCTCGCTCTTCAATTCCAATTTCTTTGAACTGGAAGCTAATTTTCAATAGTGTTCCATTTTCGAGATCAAAATCAAAATCTAACACTTCTATATAGCTCAAAATCACATTTTAAAATTTTTGGGACTGACGCGATCAGACGCTTGTACAGTTGACTTTCTAATGTGGCTTTCTTGTCAGAATCATATGTAATCAATATTTTCCTAAATCTTCAACTTTTTTTCCTCAAAAGTCAACTCTGGTCAACTATGGTCAACCCTAGTCAAATTTGGTCAACCAAACCATGAAATTACTCAAAATTGATTATGAATCTTCTGAATTCTTCCGTAATCAGTTTTGATTTCTTCTTGATCTCCAATTCAACATTTATCTATGATATCTCACTCTCAATCATGATTATGACGTGTCATCTTTTCATTTCACTCCCGAGGGGGAAGGATGATTACATCATTGAATCTATTTTTTATCAATCTGATATGATTTTCAAAAATCCTCATTGTTAGGAGTATCTCATCACTTGGGGAATGTTTAGTTTTCGTACTTCAAAGTCAAAACTAGATACTCCACAATCACTAAGGGCATCTTTGTTCCTTACATCCTGTCATCTATTAGATATCAGGGCAATCTAACTCGGATACCTGAGAATCAAACTTTGTTCTAGAGATGATTCTTGAAATCTTAATCTATTAAGTATTTGAGCAATCTAACTCAGATTCTTGAGGATCAGGGTTCATTCTGGAGATGATTCTCGAAAACTCATCTATTAGGAATTGGGGCAATCTAACCCCAACTCGTGAAAATCAAGTTCCGTTCTGGAGATGATTCTAAATCTCGATCTAACCAGTGTCTGGGCAATCTAACCTAGATATTGGGGGACTAAGATTTGTTCTGGAGATAGTCCTAAAAACCTCTATTGACTATCTTTTTATGGACAAGTATCAAGGAAATCTAACCCTTACTCCTGAAGGTTGAGCCTCATTCTGGGGATAGTCTTTTCAAATATATCAATCTATTAGCTATCAGAGGAATCTAACTCAGATCCATGAGGATCAAGCTTCATCTTGGGTATGATTCTCAAAATCTTAATCTATTAGGTATTAGAGCAATCTAACTCAGATCCCTAAGGATCAAGCTTTGTTCTCAAGATGATTCTAGAAATCTTAATCTATTAGCTATCGGGGCAATCTAACCCGGATCCCTAAGGATCAAGCTTCATTCTAGAGATGACCCTTTAAAACTCTACTTCATCGGCGTCTTGGCAATCTAACCTAGACTTCAGAAAGTTAAGCTTTGGCCTGGAGATGGCTCTGAAATCTTCATCAATTGATCTTTGCATCACCAATTTTTGAAATCTATTCTTCTGTGCTTTAGACATCAGACTATTATTTGAATCAATGCACTCCTCGCACATCAATTCAAAGAGGGGAAAAATGTAACACCCCAAAATTGGCATCTTGCAACCCTAACCAATTTTGTTGCATTTTTCATTCTTCTAAATCACCAAAGTCCTATTGTACTATGCAATTTTGAGTTTTGATTGACTCTACTCGACCTAGGTGTCAAATGCAGAAAATCCTAAACCTCCATTAATCATAACATTATATTTAATTCCTAAAATATCAATTAGTGAAATAAACCCTAAGACTGAATTAATTTAATTATAAAGTCCTAGCACTTTAATTAAATTAAATTCACCCCTTTTAGCTAAAACACATAAAAAGAATTAAATAATATTTAATTATTAAATAAATATCCTCATTTCAATAATTGAATTTAATTATTCAAATAATTGAGAAAATACATTTATGAGGTCATATTCGATTTATTTAATTAAATATTCTCTCAAAATCCTTCTATCCAGTTCAGAAATAGAAACTTTGAATTAATTGTGCTTTAAAGAGAAAGAAAACAGTTAAAAACAAAGAGAAAATAGTTCATTATTTTCTTTTAAAGAGAACTTGCTAATCTGAACTATCTTTTTTATCTGTTTTATTTCAAAAAGAAACTTTCTATTTTGAGCACACTCTTAGTCTATGAAAGAACTCCCATTTCTCATTCTTTCAAAAAGAAACTTTCTATTTTGAGCACACTCTTAGTCTATAAAAGAACTCCCATTTCTCATTCAAGAATATGCATTGTTAGAATAACGAATTGCCACTGCATTTTAGTTCATAACCTCATTTCTATTAAGCTCTCATTTACAATAGATTAGTTTCATTTTTTAGATTAATCTCATTCATAATCATGTCATATTTTAATCTCTTTCATTCTTAGATTAATCTTGCATCTTTCATTCTTAGATTAATCTTGCATTGCATTGCATTCATCGAGAAAAATCCTTTGTTCTTAGATTGGTCTAGGTTGTGAGACTCTCATTCTGAGAGTCATTCAAAACCCCATTTGGATACAATGCAACAGGTCAAATCATACAGACATGCAGGATGAATAAATCATATTCACTTATGTATGTGGCTGATGAATAAGGGTTATGTTGAAGTGTATGGTTAAATAAGAAGGCCGCATTTAACGTATATAGTTTCTACGATATCCCACATCTGCTTTGCATTTGTACAGCTATTTATGTCTTCGAATTCAAAATAGCTCAGGGATGATGTGATCTCCAACATTGCTTGATTGTGCTCCTTCTTTTCTCTTAACTGTTTAGCGGTGAGAGGTGTTGTTGGGACTACATAATCATGTTCAATATAGCGCTTAGCAGCATCACCAATACTAGCCAAATGCAATTTCATCAAACTCTGCCATGTAGGGAAGTTATCTTTGTTCAACTTCGGTACTTCCTTTTTATGCGTCTTGATCTTTTGCTTCGAGTATCTTCAAACTATTTTCATGAGACCAGAGCTCTGATACCAATTGTTAGAATGAATTTAGAATAACTGAGAGGGGGGGTGAATCAGTTATCCTCAGGTCTAGATGTACCAATTGAAACTTTATAGCACTTAAAACAACTTAGATCTTCTCGAGAGCAATAACAAAAGTCAACAACATAAATGTGCAGTTTATTGTTCAAATGTTATCAGCTTGTAGAAACTTAATAGTAAAACACAACATAAACATTTACACATGTTGACACCAGTATTTAACATGGAAACCCAAATTGGGAAAAACCACCAGTAACATGATACCAAGTTTTCACTATTCTGAAGTGAGCTCTACTATGAGCCAACCCTATCAAAGGTTACAAAACACATTGCTAAATGTGACCTGGTTAAAGGATTTCAACACCCTGTCAGAAGTGGCCTTGTTAGAGGTCTTATAACATTCCACCTAAATGTCACCTTGCTCAAAGGATTTATACAATGACTGTTAGGTCAACCTGGTTAAAGGATTTTGACTGATATAATGTTTAGAAAGTAATCAGTAGGTGTGATCTGATACATACAACTTACTTTGCAAATCCAGATCCAATTCAGCTCTTGTGCTAATTCACTGAGTGGCCTCCATTCTCATGTCAATCTCCAGATCTGCTTGGAAATTTGTCAAGCAATCACTTTCACAACTCTTTGCTTTTCTGTTCAGCCTTCTTTGTTAGATCACGCCAATTAGTCAATTAACCATGCAATTCTCTTGCATACACTTTTCACATACATACATCTCTTTGAATAATCCTTGAGGTTATCTTATACCTCTTCATCTAGGTAAAATAAATCTTTTCCGCTTAATCAACATCGTAGATCTTAGGTTAGGTCAGATCCAACAAATCTTTCCATCATTTACATTTAATTTACTTATCCAAAGTAATCATTAATTAAATCTTGAATCAATGCATTAATTAAAGTTACCCGTGCATTTAAATAGTGTGGACCAATCGTGCTAATCCTTAATTAACTTTACATATCCCAATAAATTCAATTATGTCGGCCAAAGATCTCTAATCTCAACAATTACCAAAATACTATTGCTTGGCCAACACTGTGTTCTTCCACTCGGTCATCATTGTTTTCCTCGAGAATTTACTGGCGCTTGGTCGATACTAAGAAATTATGCTTGGCATACACTGGTTCTCAGTCGACACAAACTTCACTCGACATATATTGTTCCCAGTAAACTGACATATTGACTTAGTGTAATGAATAAAAAACACATTACTTTGCCAGTGTGCCAACTGATCAAGTACCCTTGTAATTTATCATAACTAATCCATTTTACTTGGTCTTCTTGTTATCCTTGCCTTCAAATCTTTTTTAACAATCAATATATATGGTACTGAAACAGATGGCAATAGTCTCACCAGTTAAGGTTTGACATCAATGACAAAACAACAATTGTTTACATTGTAGCTTTCCAACATATTAATGTTTTCTCATCTTCTCTATTATTTAAAATTCTTCAATATGTTGTTTAAATTAAATTTTATCAACTTTGTTCTAAATTTCTATTAATATATTGTGTATTTAGCATCACATCTCTTATGTTTATGGCATTTTCTTTTTATGATCTTATGTACCTTGATTTTGTATTTAAAAATAAAAAAATAAAAAAGGGATGTAATTTCTTTTGAAAATGTGCATGCTTAACAATCCAATGTATTGAGATTCTTAATCAATGTTAGTGCAAACAATCAATCATATGACATTTACAATTAATTCATTTCAATTTCAATTTCTAAAATATCATTTTATATTATTATTTAAGTTTCTTGACTTTTTCAAATTAAACTATATGAAATAGGTAAATCATATTTGAAAATCAAATAGTGTTGAAATTTTTAATCAATAAGAATATCAATATTTTCATATCTTTTTTTTCTAGGCAATATGAAGGTAATGTTTGAAAATAATAAAAATTGTGGTGAGCATTAAAATCACACTAGCAATGTCCTCTTGTGTATTCTATTTGAATATAATCTCTATCTTCTAAAGTGTAGAAAGATGGATGATCATCTTGATGAGATGTGATAAATAGAAAGTAGTGAGGCGAAAGATAAAAAAAGAATGACAGAAATTAAAACCTATCTTTTGTCTATAGGCTCCCCAAATTCTAAGGGCAATGGTCAAGGTAATGATTTTTTTGTAAAAATTTATTATCCTAGATTAGTTTACTTTGATTGCGCCTTTAATAACTTCTTAAACATGGAGTGTAATTTCCTTTGAATGTGTGCATTCTTGACAATCACAAGTCCAATGGTCAAGGTAACGAATGCTTTTTAGTGTGTTATTTTTCCATACTATTTCACTTTAATCTTTTGAGTGATAGTTTAAAAGTATTAGAATGTAATTCACTTTGAATATGTGTAGTCTTGACAATTTGAAAAAAAAAGATTCTTAATCAATATTAGCAATAGTGTTGAATCATATGAAATTCATAGGTAATTTACTTCAAACTAAATTTCTAAACCATCATTTTCTATTATTGTCCTATTTTTCTTGCCCTTTCCGAATTGAACTATGTGAAATAAATAAAGTTCGGGAATACAAAGTTGTCTAAATTTTCAGTCATTATTGAAATATCCATGTTTTCACATTTAATTTGCTTTCAAATTTCTAAACAATCATTGTCTGTTTATTTTTTAGATTGTGTGAAGGAGGTTAATATGTTTGACAATTCTAAAAAGTTGGTGGTGAGCATTAAAATCAAATTGTTATGTCCTCCTTTCTATACCACTCAAATCTAATCTTTATCTTCTAGTGTAGAAAAATGGCTAGTTGTCTTGATCAAGTGATGGTAGGTAGTGAATAGAAAGAAAAACAAGACAAGGAAAGAATCTTAACTCCTCTTTTGTCCATAGGCTCGTAGAATTGTATCTACACGGCTATCCTCCATACAAAATGCACTTTTGAAAATAATAAATGTTTTGTGATATTTTCTTTTCTTAGTCTAATTTATTGTAATTGTGTGTTTGACAATTTAAAAATAAACTAGAATATAACTTCCTTTGAATGTGTGAATACTTGAAAATTCGAATTTTGCAGATTCTTAATTTATCTTAAGGTCAACACATATCATTTTCACATATTATCTTATCTTAATATTTCCCGCCAATTAAACTATGTGAAATAAAGAAAAGGATCCAAAATTGTATCTACACAACTATCCTCCATACAAAGAGTAGAAGAGAAACTAAAAGGAAAATCCTGCCCTGGTTAGAAGTCTACGCCTGTCACGCAAAAGAAAATCCCACACTTAAACAAGACTTGTAAAATCACGGTACTATATTACGCTGTCCACACGTACCATACGACTGCAAGAACAATTTAGCTTTAGTTGTACTCCGTAATATTTAAAAGAGAAGATCAAATGTAATATGTAAAGGAATTTTTACATTTAAAATCTTTCTTAATGTTTTGGTTTTGTTTTGTTTTATTATTTATATAATAAGCAAACTTTTATTAGTGTACAGTAAAAAAATTGCATATTTCATAATTTATTTTCAATTTTCAATTTTGAAAACTATTTAATATTTCATTTATAATATTTATGTTGATTCAATTTATAAACATATTTATATATGTATTTAATTATGATTCTTGTTTATATGTTTATCTTACATATATTTTTATATTTCTTAGATGTTGTTGTTATCATTTTTAGAGGTGGACATAATCATTAGTTTAAATATGTCCTTTTTGACATATTTAAATTTATCTTTTATCAATTTTTTATTAATCTAATTGAAAAAATTTACTAGTTTCACAATAATTTACTTGAAAAAAGGCCTAGATTTGCAAATGAATTTGTCGTGTCTACAAGAAGACAAATTACAAGATATTAGCTAGGACCGCAAGAATAATCTAAAAAATATAAAAATAGGCTATTAAAAAATATATCAAGTTCCTCATAACCCATGTGGATTATGAAGAACTAAAACCCGCACTGGTTATGAAGAACTATATGGTTTTTTTTTCAACCCATGGGATGTGCTCATTTCTAATGCCTAAAAATGAGAAACAACGGCTTGAGGTATCCAAAAAACACCAAAATTCGTGTGTTATTTGTTGTCAATTATATTTTACCGGCATTTAGAGAAATTTTGCAACCATTCCACGTCGTCGAATAGGTAAGTATTTGTTGTTTTTATTGCTTTTATTTGAATTTGAATTTAAGTAGGGTTTGTTTAATTGATTTAGGTTTTTTTTATTAATTTGATGTCCGATTCTTTAAACAATCCCAAACAACAAAAACCTCTTCCTGCGCACCCAATACAAGAAAACCATGAAAACATTGCATATGAGCAACAACAAAGCCCTCAAGACGCTGCTCCACAAAAAGAGAACCCTTAAAATACTGCTCCTGAACAACCACTGCCAGCCCAAAACCCTCTATGTCCTCTAGTATATCATGTACAGGCCACACAAGAGGATATTATCAATATCTTGACATGAAACACTACCTAAATTTCTATATTAGTTAATAGGTTGAGGTCCTCTAGTAAGGAGCACGAGTCATCCCTCACCAAAATCCAAGGAAAAATGACCAATAGTGCAAATGAGGTATCTAGACAAGTTACAAAATGGGGTTCATGGAGGGATAAATGTCATGCCTTTTATGCAGATGGGTTGTCATATGATGAGGTGAAAATAAATGCTATACTTAAAGATGACATATGTGATCTTTTCACCGATACTAAAACTAGTAACGACCTATTTACTGATACGAGTAGTTTTCCTATACATTGGTGTGTGCACGCTAGGATGAAAGCAACATTTTTGAATAGATGGTATATGGTCTTTGACCAACCACCTTGTAACAATTCGGAGGGGCGTCTATATTTTATGAGAAAGCTACACTATGAGTTTATCCTTGGATTGAAGTCAAATTACTTTGACATCCAGTAGTTCCAGGGCAAAGGGAGAGGCTTTGCGCAGGATAGAGCTAGGGGTTGTAGGATGGTAGACCCACATAAAAGGAGACATGTATCTCCTAAACCGATGTTTCATGTCATAGTCCCAATAGCCCTGATTGAGTCTATGGAGTTATAGACTCTTCAGGTAGCTACATCATTGACTGATGTCATTGTTCAACATTGCACACAGTTAGTTGGACAAAATTATGGATCAACACTTGCAACGCCTTCATAATCATTAGATGCAACATTTGGATCAGCCCAACCCATCAAGCATATGTGCATCAGCTTCTAGAAGATATGTTCTAGGGTAGATACTGATACAAATGAGGATGGTTTGACATCCCATTCGTATACACAGTGGTAGTAGATGTCATACTTCGACCACAGAGGATGTGACCATCACCGAGGACCTGATGACCATGGTGTTTTCTAGTGGAGAGAAGATTTAGGTGTGTTTATTTGTGTTTATGACATGTTATTAATTAATCACATAAATTTTATTAAAGTAGATAAATTTTTATTTAAAGAACAATTTAAAGTGATATATGACTAATATACATTGCAGGGTGCA
>MU228055.1:1688867-1698940 GCA_018584345.1 Thuja plicata | reverse complement strand
TATATATATATATATATTTAGTGTTTTATAGGGCTTGTCTAGGGCTTAGATGTTCCAAGTTGATGATATCATGCTTTCGGTCATTGAATTTTTCCTAGAATGCTTTGCGGTATCATATTTTTCACAACTCTTATTTACAATTTCAATTGAACCCATGCCAGTCATTTAGATTCTGGTTGTTTTCGTGTTAGATTTAATAAATATATTAGTTTCTCTTATGTTAATTTTATTTTTGATTGGTTACTTCACCTATCATGGGTACTGTTGGAAAGATTGCTACAATGTAGACAATTGTTATTTTGTCATTGATGTCAAACCTAAACTGGTGAGACTATTGCTGTATATCTGAGTACCTTATCCATTGATTGATGAAGATTTGAAAAGAATGGGATAATAAGAAGACCAAGTAAATGGTTGAGTTATGAGTATAAACCAGAGTACTTGATCATCTGGCACTTTGGCAAAGTAATACGTTGTTTATCTAGCACTAACAGTTCACTGGAAGGTCAATGCCGAGCAAAGTGAAAGGTGATGCCGAGCAAAGAAAAGATGATGTCGAGTGCAAGTGAAATGTCAAGGGAGATAGTGAAATGTCGAGCATCAGTATTTTGTTTATTGATGAGATTTGAAATCTATGGTTGACGTAATTGATTTTATTGTGATATCCATTATTAATTAAGATTGGTCCATATTCATTTAATGCACAGGAAATTGTTACTAGCACATGGATTCAATGGTTAATTAATGATTGTATTGGAGAAGTAAATTAAATGTAAAGATGGAAAGATCTGTTGGATCTGACCAAACCTAAGATCTGCGATCTTGGTTAAGCGGCAAAAGATTAATCTGACCTAAATGAAGAGGTATAATATAACCTACTATGGTTATTGTTAGATATCGAAGTGGAATGCAAAGTGATGCATGGTTAATTTATTGATTGGTAAGACCTAAGCAGAGAAGGTTGAACAGAGAAACATAGAGAGATTGCTTGGTGGATTTCCAAGCAGATCTAAAGTTTGAGATGAGAATGGAGGCCACTTAGTGAATTAGCATTAGAGCTGAAACTGGATCTAGATTTGCAAGGGTTGGCTCCTCACAAGGCATTACTTCAGAAGAGTAAAATTTTGGTAGCATGTTACTAGTGGTTTTTCCCATATTGGGTTTCCACATTAAATCATGGTGTCAAAGTGTGTGAATGTTATTGTTGTGTTTTACTGTTAAGTTTCTGCAAGCTTATTTCATTAGTATAGTAAACTGTACACTTTTATTGTTTATTACTGCTGAGCAGATATGAGTTGTTGAAGCTGATTTAAAGTTTTATATGGGCATATCTAGACTTGAGGATAACTGATTCACCCCCCCTCTCTGTTATTCTGAATTCATATTAACAATTGGTATCAGAGTTGTGTTCTCTTGAAAAAATTGAAAGTACTTGGAGATAAAGATCAAGATGTATAAAAGGGATGGACCAAAGCTCAACAAGGAAAATTTTCCTGCATGGCAAGGTTTGATGAAACTTCATCTGGCTGGTATTGGTGAATCTACTAAATGACATATTGAAAGAGAATATGTAGCCCCTACTGGAACTTTGAATGCTGCAGAACTAAGAGAGAAGCATGAACATAATCAAGCAATGCTAGATCTTGCATCATCTTTGAACTATCATGAAATTGAGGACATCAAAGATTGTACAAGCGCAAAGTAGAAAATATAGTGCAATACTATGATAGGATAAAGGAAGTTGTAAATGCTATTAGAGGAGCTAAGGGAGTCATTGATGATGATATTATCATGAGAAAGGTACTGAGAACACTTCTTCCTATTTATGCTATTAGAGTATCTGAAAATCAAGAACTGAGATGTACTCCTAATAACAATTTAACTCTGGAAAGTCTGGTAGGCAAACTTACTGCATTTGAGATGTCAAATTTTGACAACTATACTCCACAAGCTGTTGAAACTGCATTCAAGTCACAGTTGGTCATCAGCAAATCTAAGAAAGGAAAGAAATGTGTGGACAGTGACAGTGAAACCTTAGATGATGATCTTGAAGAGGTTGAGGCACTTATGGCAAGAAGACTAGCAAGAGGGAAAGGAAAATTCAAAGGTAAACATCCTATTATTTTTTTTTCTTGTAACAAAGTTGGTCATATTGTTGCTAGATGCCCTGACAAGAATGAGAAGGATTAAAGAAGGGACAACAAGTATAAGGACAGAAAGGATGATCGAGACTATAGAAAGTACAAGGACTACAAAGACAAAGGTAAGAAATCCTACTATATAGCTAAAGAAGCTTCTGACAGTGAATCTGACAAATCTGATGAAAATAATATATAAGTAGTGTATGTTGCAATGAAATATTATTCTGATGATGATGAGAAAATTGCACTATTTTATTATATGAGTAAAGGTGATCGTTGGATTATTGACAGTGGTTATTCACATCACATGACTAGTGATAAGGACAAATTTGAAACATTAGATGATTGCAAAGGTGGATATGTTAAATTTGGTGATGACACACCTTGTAGAGTCAAAGGGAAAGGATCAATTCAATTCACTAATAATATTAGATGTGATGATGTATACTGGGTTGATGATCTTAAGTATAACTTGTTGAGTGTTTCACAACTAAACACTTTTGGTTACAGAGTTGAGTTCCATCACAAGAAAGTGAGGATCTATGATACAAATGGAGAATTAGTTGGAGGCACTAAGAAAACAAAAGGTAACTTGTTTTATCTGGATTTAGCTGAAGAGACATGTTTTTTTGCACAATATAATGAAATTTGGCTATGGCATAAGAGGCTATGTCATGTTAACTTTGATAACTTGGTAAGCATAAGTAAATTGAAAAAGGTTAGAGGGCTGCCTAAGTTAAAGAATCTAATTTTAAAACCAAAACTCATACTTTTGAGAATATTCTAGAATTAGTTCATACTGACCTTTGTGGACCTATTGGTGAGAAAAGCTACTGTGGAGACAAATATTTTATTCTATTTGTAGATGACTACTCTAGGATGATGACTATTATGTTTCTCAAAGAAAAATCTGATGCATTTAAGTTA
The DNA here is from genome assembly GCA_018584345.1 of Thuja plicata. Lineage (NCBI taxonomy): Eukaryota > Viridiplantae > Streptophyta > Pinopsida > Cupressales > Cupressaceae > Thuja > Thuja plicata. Next base: position 1,695,872 of record MU228055.1, on the reverse strand, counting down.
TTTAAGTGGTACTTGGCAAAAGTTGAAAAGGAAACAGGTAAAAGCCTAAAATGTCTAAGATCTGACACAGGAGGAGAATTTATTTCTAATGAGTTTAATAGGTTCTACAATGATCGAGGGATAAAAAGACAAATGTCAGCACGTAGGATGCCACCATAGAATGATATAGCTGAAAGGAGAAATCGATCTATCATGGATTGTGCCAGAACATTAATGATGGAGAAAAATGTTGCACATAAATATTAGAGAGAAGCTGTAAGCACAACTATTTATACCTTGAACAGAGTACAAGTTAAGAAAGGTACAAATTCTACACCTTACGAGCTATGGTATGGATATTCACCTACTGTAAGTTATTTCACAGTCTTTGGGTGAAAATGTTTTATACTGAAGGATAATAGAAATGGTAAACTTGATGCTAAAGGAGAAGAAGGCATATTTCTTGGATATTCTACTAAAATTAAGGCATACAAATGTTTGAATGCTAACAATAACAAAATTATGGAAAGTGCAAATGTTAGAATTGATGAATATGCAGAAAGAAATGAAGCTGAAAGCATGATTGAGCCTGAAAGTTATAGATCGTTCACATATCCTAAAGAAGAGGATTATAATGAAACGGAAAATGAAGTTGTCAAGCAAGAGTCTGCACCTACCAAGACATAGATCAACATTGCTAGACCACAAGAACTGACTGCCAAACTATCTGATGGAGATGCCGAGTCACAGTTTCATCCTGAACTGAACTTGAATGATAAAAATGAAGCTGAGAAAGAGCCTACTTTGGCAAAATATGTAAGAAGGCACCATAAACCTGATCAAATCATAGGATCAAAGGATTCTGCAGTCATGATAAGAGGAAAATTAAGAGAAGACACATGTTTGTTGTGTGATTTTGAGCCTAAGACAGTAAAAGATGCTTTGGATAATGAAGACTAGATCCAAGCCATGAACAAAGAGATAGACCAGATTGAAAAGAACAAGACATGGACACTTGTACCTAGAACTAAAAACAAAAATGTAATTGGTACTAAGTGGGTATTCAGAAACAAGCTGAATGAGCATGGAGAGGTCACAAGGAATAAAGCAAGACTGGTATGCAAGGGTGCATATTATTCACAAGAGGAAGGAATTGACTATGGAGAGACATTTGCCCCAGTTGCAAGATTGGAGGGTGTAAGAACTCTACTTGCATATGCAGCCTACAAAGGATTTAAAGTCTATTAAATGGATGTGAAGTCTTCATTTCTAAATGGGATATCAGAAGAAGAAGTATATATTGAACAAGCTGATGGATTTGTTGACCCAAGTAAGAGGAACATGATTTGCAGACTGCACAAGGTGTTATATGGACTAAAGCAAGCACCAAGAGCGTGGTATGAAAGATTTCACAATTATCTAATGAGGATTGGATTTGCAAGAACTAATGACAACAAAAATTTGTATTTGAAGACAGAGCAAGGTAAAGGAATTTTATTGGCTGAAATTTTTGTGGATGACATCATATTCAGTGGACAAGATATGATATGTAAAGCATTTTCAAAGGAGATGCAAATTGAATTTGAAATGTCTATGTTTGGTGAGATAAAATTCTTTGTTGCACTACAAATACATCAAATGAAGAATGGTATCTATATTACACAATCAAAATATATCAAGGAGATACTAAAAACTTTTGGTATGGAAGATTCAAAACCACTGAGTACACCCATGGCTACTGGACAAAAGTTGACAAATAATGATGATACAAAAGAGATAAATCAAACACTATACATATCAATGATTGGTAAGCTACAATATTTTGTACATAGTAGACCTGGTATTGCATTAGCAGTTGGAATTATTGCTAGATTTTCTGCTAATCCAAAAGAGACACATATTATGGCAGTAAAGAGAATTCTGAGATATTTGAAAGGTACAGAAGACTATGGCCTATATTACAAAAGGAATGACAAGTTTGAACTCAGATTCTATATTGATTCTGACTGGGCTGGTAATGTGGATGATAGAAAAAGCACCACAGGAGGAGTATTTCTTTTGGGGAAAAGATAAGTTTCCTGGACAAGCAAGAAATTGAATTGCACCACACAATCTACAGCTGAAGCTGAGTATGTGGCAGAAAAATTTAACTATTCAAACACTGTTTGGTTGAAGATACTACTGAAAGGTATGAAAGAGGAAATCACAGAACCAGTTGTCATATATTGTGATAACATGAGTGCCATTAATATTACTAAAAATCTTGTAATGCACTCTAAGAAAAAACATATAGCTATCAAGTATCATTACTTGGGGGAGTTGCTAAAAAAATAAGGAAGTGAGACTGGAATATGTGAACACTAAGGAATAGTTGGTAGACATATTTACAAAAGTGTTACCCTAGGATGCTCATTAATATCTAAGAGGTAAATTGGGGGTTATTCGCCTAGCTGAGGCTAACTAGTACTGAATGGTACTTTTGCATCAAATGTTTTAATCAGAAAACTTGACACATTGATGCACAGTAAGTCACATTTTTAGGATGCTGCCTAAATATTGTGAAGTGGAAAACTAGAACAAAAAAGTAGATTAATCATAAACAAAGATGACAGGAACAACATGATACAAAGATTAGCATAGAAGAATCTACATGATAAATATGTCAATCTTTGGCATTGTTTTCAAAGAGGGAGATTATTGCTAAAACAACAGGTAACAACAGATAGAAGGGAGATATTACTAAAAGAGGAAGTCTTAATGAATCTAAAGACATTAATGAAGATTTGTTCATATCAGGAACATAGGCACTTTTTGGGTTGTATGGTAACTTTGGTTGGAAATTATTTTTTTATAGTTTAGTATTGCCATCAATGCCAAGGAGGGAGATTGTTGGAAAGATTGCTACAATGTAGACAATTGTTATTTTGTTATTGATGTCAAACCTTAACTGGTGAGACTATCGATGTATGTTTGAGTACCTTATCCATTGATTGATGAAGATTTGAAAATAATGGGATAATAAGAAGACCAAGGAAATGGTTGAGTTATGAGTATAAAGCAGGGTACTTGATCATCGAGCACTTTGGCAAAGTGATACGTTGTTTATCTAGCACTGACAGTTGACTAGAAGGTCAATGCCAAGAAAAGCAAAGTTGATGCCGAGCAAAGCGAAAGGTGATGCCGAGAAAAGAAAAGATGATTTCGAGCACCAATGAAATGCCGACGGAGATAGTGAAATGCCGAGCATCAGTATTTTGTTTATTAATGAGATTTGAGTTCTATGGCCGACATAATTGATTTTATTGGGATATGCATTATTAATTAATGGTTGTATTGGAGAAGTAAATTAAATGTAAAGATGGAAAGATCCATTGGATCTGACCTAACCTAAGATCTACGATCTTGGTTAAGTGGGAAAAGATTTATCTGACCTAAATGAAGAGGTATAATATAACCTACTATGGTTATTGTTAGATATCAAAGTGGAATGCAAAGTGTTGCATGGTTAATTGATTGATTGGCAAGACCTAAGTAGAGAAGGCTAAACAGAGAAGAAGAGAGAGATTGCTTGGTGGATTTCCAAGTAGATCCAAAGTTTGAGATGAGAATGGAGGCCACTCAGTGAATTAGCATTAGAGCCGAAACTGGATCTGGATTTGCAAGGGTTGTCTCCTCACAGGACATTGCTTCAAAAGAGTAAAATTTTTGTAGCATGTTACTGGTGGTTTTTCCCATATTGGGTTTCTACATTAAATCATGATGTCAAAGTGTGTGAATGTTATTATTGTGTTTTACTGTTAAGTTTCTGCAAGCTTATTTCATTAGTACAGTAAACTGCATACTTTTATTATTTATTACTGCCAAGCAGATCTGAGTTGTTGAAGTTGATTTAAAGTTTTATATGGGCACATCTAGACCGGAGGATAACTTATTCAACCCCCCTCTCTTAGTTATTTTGAATTCATATTAATAGGTACATCTCGTGTGCTAAAGGAATCTTCTAGCACACTAAGATAGAAAAAGATATCCTCGCGGACACCCAAATGCAAAAATATAATTTAGTACAATTTAAATTTATCTGTTGAAAGTATTATGATTAAACATGTACATGTAGATCTTGATGAATGCACTTTCTCTATATACAAAAATAATTGGGGCTTACAGAATTAATGAATGCATCTGATGTTGTAGAGGTTCAGGAGAGGGAAGATTTCCATATTCACTTTCCACTGCATTCTTATTTGTTCGAAATCCCTAAATTCTTCCTCTATGACTATAACATATGTTATCATTTTTCATACAGGAAATGGTCATAGCAACATCATCAGTGGTGTTTCCTCCTATGTGTACAAGAGAACCATTTGAGGCTTTGATATGCATTTTTTATAGATATATATGTTAAACATGTGTTTAGATATAAGTACATGCATTTTTAATTTTTTTAGTGTGTTTAAGTAACTTTGGATTATTAACTTGTATTAGTACCCTTCTACCTATTACAACCCTCTTCACAACTTCCCACTGATCCTCTACCATTCCATTTTGTTAGTAGTCCTGTCATTGAAGAGGGGGTCCAACACAACAGAGGGAACATATATTTTTTTCATGTTAGTTGAAACCCTCTTGTCAACTCTTGTTGGATTACATTCTCGCTTGTTTGAAATCCCTAATTCGTTTGTCTATGACTATATAATCTCCTATCAATTACCACACAGGAAATGATCGTAGCTACTTCATTAGTGATTGTGCCTCCTACAAGTATAGGAGATCCATCTGAGGCTCTGGTATGCATTTAGTTTTTATTCCATGCATTTTTAGTTTTTAAGTGTTTCTCGACATATATGTTATTAGCTTGTATTATTTATTTTTACCTTTTATAGCCTCCTTCACAACTTCCCATCGATCGTCTACCTTTCCATTTTGTTAGGAGTCCCATTCTCCCAAGAAGGAGCTCATCATCTTTAATACACAACCCAACAATATAAGAAAGGCATTAGGTAATCAAGAATTAAACTACAAACAAATTACATTTCAAAATTTAGTTATTTTGAGAAAATATATATGATTCAACATTTGAATTATTCTTGTGTAACCACCTTCAGAGCCACACACTGCTTTGAGGAGGCTCAATTTTGATTATCCACCACAGTCATAGATATTGATTGAGACATATAGGTGTATTTGTGATCATATAAGGACAAATTTATGTATATATTTGATAACTGTATTGTATATATAAACATTGACATGGAACATGCCACATTTTTGTAACTCTATTATTGACTTGGAATTAATGCCTTTTTTGTATATGTACACGATCTTATTGTTCATTTTAATATATATGAAAGTTGATATTCTATCCAATTTGTTCATTGTGTCCATATTGGTGTACTTTAAAACTTAGTTATTTGCAATTGAAATGCGATCCAACTTGTTCATTGTGTGTATGTCAAGATAATTTGAAATGTACATATTTACAATTTAAATGTGATATAATTTATTCATTCTATGTAATTCATATGGCGTACATACTTTTAAATGATTATTTAATATAATATAATGCAAACATGTTTATTATTGGAGTCATATTGTGCTTATGAAAGAATAAAATTCAAACACAAGTGTCATCAACACCGCTAAATTTCTTTGTTAGAATGCACATTAGGAATGATCAATTTCATATATCTACCTCTTTGGATACCTTTTTTATATGTTTCAGCACATAAATATATATATTTTTTATTTGAACCTTTCCTAGGCTATTGGATTATTTTTTGGTTTTCATAGAGTGTTCAGAGGGTGGGTGCTTTGTAAAACAGGAATAATTGTCCCTTAAATACCTGAAATGGAAATTTTTGAGCAAGTTGTTCTGAAACACAACATTTCAAGTTTGACATATGCTAGGTGTCACCCAAATTGTTATCTAAAAAGGTCAATTTTTTATATAAGAGGTGTACGTGTCAGAAATTAAGAACCAAAAACTTTGTTTTGAGGACTACTAGGAACAAACCCTTGTTGTGAAGGAAGCCCAAATCATGTTTTGTTCATCATGGGAATGAACTAAAATGTCGATCACATCCATTTGGGTGGTTTTATCCTAGGAACAGTCCCACTTTTCCTCTGGGCGTGCCAAAACACTCATTGACATACCCTACTGGCGATGTCCCTGGTGTACGTCCCTGAGTGCAAAAAACTATCTAACTTCAAAAAACTATTTCTTACGAACCATGGCACCTGTGCACGATTTGTTTTAACTTGCAGGGTCATGTTAAGCCCCCTACAATAACCTGACATAGTTTCTAAATGCTCAATTTTTTTTTTGCACGAAACTAAGTTTTCTCAAGGTGTAAAAAGTGTCAGATTCACTTAGTGCAAAGTCACCAATTAGCCCATATCATGTTCTGTTCATCATGGGCATACACCAACACCTCGATAATGTCTTTCTGGGTGGGCACACTTCAGGAATAGTCCCACTTTACCTCTCAGAATGTCAGAATTCTTGGTGACATACGCTACTAGTGATGTCCATTATGTAACCTAAGTGCAAAAAAATGTCAAACTTTGACAGACTTTTTTTTACAAATTTTGACACCTGCACAATTTTTTTGAACCTATAGGGTCGTGTTAGGCCCCCCTACAATATTTTTTCTTAGTTTTTGGGTAAAAGCACAATAATCTATCACCCTTTTACAAAGGAAAAGGATGACAAAATCAAAGTTGTGCAGCTTCAATAGTATAAAAGTGACATTTATGTTTGGAATTTGAAGATGATGTAAACTAATAAAATGTTTTAAAATGGATGAAGTTTATGATTAATATTTTTAATATTTTTTTTGAATAAGGTTTAATTTTTTTTATTTGTTTAAAAATGATTTTTCAGTTGCAGAAACATGCTAAACATTAGGGGTCTAGTTCCCGCCAAAACATTATATGTAAATAAACATTTTTTCTCCTAATTTCAAAATATGTTATAGATGACATATATAGCTAGTGCATGAAGAAATAAAAATTGGTTTGTGACCTATA
>MU228055.1:1673225-1688475 GCA_018584345.1 Thuja plicata | reverse complement strand
AAAAGTTAAAAACCTTATCTAACTTAACTATAATGAATCTAGCTAGACCATATGTTTGGCCAAAATTATTTTTTAGTTAGAAATACTAAAATTCAGCTGTGCTGATAAGTTGTCCTAAAAGGTGACAAATTATTGTGCTTTTACCCTTTTGAAGGCTCAAAATCATTTTTGTAGTGAAGCAATTTTTCTCCAAGTGCAAAAATTGTCAGAGGCACTTAGTGCAAAGTCACCAATTAGCCCGTATCATGTTATGTTGTCGTGGTAATGAACCAACACCTTGATCACATCTTTTTGGGGGGTTTTTACCCTTGGTATGCACCCAATTTTCCTCTTGGTACACCAAAATTCTCAACATATCCTACCAGTAATCTCCCTTGTGTACCCTAAGTGTAAAAAAACATCAAAGTTTGATGAACTATTTCTTACAAAATTTGGCACATGTGCATGATTTGTTTGAACCTATAGGGTCGTGTTAGGCCCCCTTATAATAACCTATCTCAATTTTTGAAGGATCAGAATCATTTTTGCAAGGAAACAATTTTTCTCAAGGTCCAATAAGTTGTTAATCAATTGATTAAGATGATGAAGACCGAGTGATAGCAACGGTCATGATTGTAGAAATGGTTAGAGAAGTTTTTGTTTTGTCATTGATGTCAAGCAATGTATTATTTGTTTTTATTATGCTACAATATCTTAAGAGGAGAAGTTAAATGGGTGAAAAATACAGATCAGACATTGATGAAGCAATGTTGATATAGTTGTTTGCTACTATATATTTGATGTTATCAAGTTGGGACAATTGATTGATTAATTCATAAATTGTAAAGAGTTATGTTATGATTGAAAGAGTTACTTTATTGAGTAATGTTACTTGGTCACAATTACTGAACACCGAGAGAAATACAAGCACCAAGAACTAACGATGAGTTAGACACTGACCAGTGAATGAAGACAGTTACCGAGTTGCAAAGCAAGTTTATCAAGTACCGGATATTGATTGTAAATGGTGATAAGATAGAATTTAATGCAAAGTGATGATGAGATGGATGAGGATAAGAATTAAATTAAGTTTGTTAGGAGATCTATGAACATGAAAATTCAATGGGAAGATCTAAGGTGAAGATCAAGCAGTTAAACCTCATTATGTGAGTTCCAAGAAAAGTTCAATTTCTGAGGTAAAAGTGAAGTGGTTAACCGAGTTGATATTTATGAATAAGATGATCGAAAGACAGAGTGAAAATGATGGAGAATATAATTAAAGAGATTAAGAGGCAAAAGTATGTCTATATATATATATATATATATATAGAGAGAGAGAGAGAGAGAGATGTTGGTGAATATAATAGAGAAGAAGAAGAAGAAGCTAAAGAATAGCATTTACTGAGCAGAATGGAGAAATAGGGATTGAAGAGTCTAGAGATAAATGGAGTATGTGATCTGCCAGTATTCAATTGAGCATAAAGGATCTGACACAAGCAAAGGTACTTTCTATATTTACAGATCAAAGTTTATATTGTTGTGTATTAGTATTTGTAACAGAGAAATTGCTTAACCATGTGGATTTAACCATCCTAGAAGTGGGTGACATTACAAAAGAGTGTTCAAAGACCTCTAACAAGGCCACTCCTAACAAGGTAAAGATCTGAGGTAAATCCCATAACAGGGTCATATTTAGCAAATGTATTTGTAATCTTTAACGTGATAAGTTCTTAACCGAGCATACTTGAGAAAGGTACATTTTTATTGTGGGTCACAATTCCCATAAAGGTTTTTTGCAAATTGGGTTTCCTCATTATATCTTGTGTCAACTAAGTTAGATATGATGTTGCTGAGTTTGAATGATTGATTTACATATTTGAGATATATGGTTGTTTAATTACTGTATTCAATTCTACCAAGTGAATCAGTGAGTTAAGTTTTGAACATTAAGATTTGATTTTATCTAATTCACCCCCCCTCTCATTGGACCAACAATTGGTATCAAGGATAGTTACTCTAAAGTGATAAGTTTAAAAGGAATAGAGTTAAGATCTAAATATGTATAAGATGGAAGCACCAAAGATGAATAGGGATCATTTCTCTACATTAGAAAGTAGAATGAGGTTGCATGTGTCTAGAGTAGGAGAATATTGACTTCATTTTTTGATAATGAATATGTTGCACCAAGTATTGCACCTTTGAAAATTAATGATTACAGACAAAAACAAGAACACACACAAGTTATGATTTATATTGCTTCTACACTTACCGACTATGAATATGATGAACTTTATGGATGTACTACTTTGAAAAAGGTGGGATAAGTTTATTTTGACCTATGGTGGAGACCAACATGTTTAGAAGGCTAAAGCAAAAAGTTTGAGAGGTAAATTTGACTCTACGAGGATGAAAGAAGGAGAGAACATAATACAGTACAGTATACGGCTTAAGGTGACTGTTAATTCTATCAGAGAAACTAGTGGAACCATAATAAAGGATGATCTTACAAGAAAGATGTTGAGCACCCTTATACCGAGTTATGCTATTTGAGTATCTGCTATACAAGAGCTAAGATCTTTTCCCCAGATGAATGTTTTACTAGATACTACTATTGGTAAGTTAACTGCATTTGACATAAATGATTTTGACAATAGTTTATGTGCTACATCTATCATTGAATTTGTATTTAATCCTACCTTAAAGATTGGAAAAGCTAGGTAAGCTACAACCAAGGATGGATATTTGATCATTGCTCGTGAGAAAATTGATAGTTGTACTGAAGGTCTTGAAGAGTTATTTAATGAATGTGATGATAATGAGAGAGAATTTGAAGCTTTATTAGCTAGAAGGCTACAAAGAGGCATAGGAAAATACCGAGGTAAGTTACCCTTGAAATGTTTTAATTGTGATAAAATTGGTCATTTTTCATCTAACTTCCCTGAGAAAGATAAGGAAAAAAAGAAAGATAATAGAGATAAGGAAAAAAGAGAAAATAGATTCAAGAGATTCAGAGACATCAAAAACAAAGGTAAGAAATCTTATCATATTGCTAATGAAAGATTAAGTGATGATTATTCAGATGAGAGTGATTATGGAAAAGAATTTCTTTATGTTTCTATTAAAAATGATTCTGATGAAGAAAATAAAGAACAACCAAGCGCCCTAATATCACAAGTAAGTAAAAATGAAACATGGATTATAGATGGTGGTTGTTCACATCATATGATTGGTGACAAACTTAAGTTTATTTCATTTGAAAATCATGATGGAGGATTTGTTAGATTTGGTAATGATGCTCCATATATTTTCAAATGAAAAGGTTCTATAATTCTACTGTTCATAACACAAGATGTGATGACGTTTATTGGGTTGAAGGCTTAAAGTATAATTTGTTGAGTATTGCATAGTTAAATAATATAGGTCACCAACTGGAATTTCAATATGGAAAGGTGAAAGTATTTGATAAGAAGGACAGTTTGATTGCTACTAGATAACAATCTAAAGGTAATTTATTTTATCTTGATACTTCTATGAAGATTTTCCTGTTTGCTAAATTTGAATATGTTTGGTTTAGGCACAAGAGTCTTTGTCATGTTAATTTTGACAACTTTATAAAAGTTAGTAAGAAGAATAGTGTGAGAGGACTACCAAGATTGGAGAAACCTAAGAATAGTATGTGCAGAGAATGTCAAATGGGTAAGATGATTGAATCTAGTTTTTCAACCAAGACTTATGTTACACAAGGAACTTTAGATTTTGTGCATACTGATTTATGTGGACCCACGAGGACTCAAAGTTATTATCAAGATAGATATTTTATTTTATTTGTGGATGATTATTCTAGAATGATGTCTGTAATGTTTTTAAAAGAAAAATATGATGCATTTCAAATGTTTAAGTGGTACAAGGCTAGAGTTGAACAAGAAACTGGAAGACAAATGAAATTTCTAAGATCAGATAGAGGAAGTGAGTTTACTTTTGATGAGTTCACACTATTTTGTAATGAGAGTGGACTTAAGAGATAGTTCTCAGCAACGAGGACACCACAACGGAATTGAAATGCTAAGAGAAGAAACAGATCTATTTTTTATTATGTTAGGACAGTGATGATTGAAAAAGGAATTTCACATAACTTTTGGAGAGAAGTTGTGAGTATTGTTGTTTACACATTGAACCGATTACAAATGAAGAAAGGTTCCAACAAGACACCTTATGAAATATGGTATGAACACAAACCTAATGTTAGTTACTTTAAATTTTTTGGAAGAAAATGTTATATTCTGAAGGATTCTAGAGAAGGAAATTTTGATTCAAAAGGAGAAGAAGGAAAATTCTTAGAATATTCTACAAGGAGTAAAGCTTACAAATATTTGAACAAAGTTACTAACAAGATGGTGGAAAGTGCAAATGTAATAATTATTGAATTTGTAGAAAGTAATGATGAAGATAGAAAGAAGGAACCTGATGATTATGAGAAGTTTGTATATGTACAACCTGATGTTTCTGATACCTTACCAAGAGAACCTATCAAGGAGGAATATGAAAAAGGATTTCTACAACCGAATGTTGACGATGAAGGGTCGAGACCTACCAAGCCTATTTTGGAAAAGTATATGAGTAGGTAGAATTCCCCAAGAAAGATTATTGGAAATAAGGATGCTAGACTGATGACTAATATCAAGGTTAGAGATAATACATGTTTGATATCTACATTTGAGCCAAAGAAAGTTAAAGAAGCACTAGATAATGAAGATTTGATTAAAGCAATGAAAGAAGAGTATGATCAAATTGAGAAGAACAAGACATGGACATTAGTACCTAGGCCTCAAGAAAAAAATGTTACTGGTACTAAATGGATTTTCAAAAAAAAATTGAATGAGCATGGCGAAGTTATAAAAAATAAAGTTAGATTGGTTTGCAAAGGTTATGCACAAGAAGAAGGTATTGACTATGGAGAGATTTTTCCACCTATTGCTAGATTGGAATGAGTTAAAATACTTATGGCTTATGCCACTACAAGCACCCAAAATGTATAGTATTACAAGAGAGATTTAGACCTCCCGACCCTACACAAGTTGAATGTACCCCCCTTGCAGTCTTATAAACAAGATTAAGACAGAAAAGGCCCTATAAGTACTCAGTCGAGTGTAGTCTTGGGTAGAAAGAATAAGGAAATGAGGCCCTACAAACAAAGGCGCATTAGAGGTAGAAAATATTTATGTCTTCTCTCTCTTTGGAATGAAAGAAGATTTTTATTATAGTGGGGCGGAAGTAGTCAGGTTCTCTTTTACCCCACTTGGGTCATTCCCAAGAGATTGCTCCCTTGGTATGCCCTCTAAAGGTGTGACTTGAAAAGAAAATTGATTGGCCACAAAAAAGGATTAAGAGACTTAAAATGAATTAATAAGATAAAGGCCTCCCACATGCTTGTGCGCTTGTATAGGCTAAGATGGAGTGTGAGAAGATGCTTTCTGCCTTGCGAGGTGTAGGCCTAGCATAGTTAATGACTTCATCTGTATGAGAACTCATTGATACCATATATGGTGACTTAAGTGTCAGGGTCCTGAGAGATTGCTAAGATAGGACGTAAGTGTTAGACATAATAATGACACCTTCCTATACATAATCTAGGTTTCCTAAGTGTGTTGGTTGTCTCTAGTTTAGTGAGTCATACCTCATAGCTTGATTTGTAAGCTTAGAGTTAGTGAGTCCTCCTGACTTTTCAAAAGGTAATCAGTCCCAGCAAATGGGGGGATTTATTCCTCCTAATCAGGGCAGTGGTTCTCATTCTAAGAGCTTTTGCAATTGCTAGCGCATCAGGTGCAATCATTCTAGTCAGCCTGCACACAGTGCACAACATAGTGTTAGCAAAGGGAGTTATCAGTAGTCTAGTTCACCTTTGGTTAGAGGAGGTGGTGGTAGAGGAGGTTGTTTTTCATGTGGATAGTTTGGTCACATTATGGCCAACTATAGTCAGCGTGCATCTTTGTTCTTAGGGAAGAGGCCAGCAGCTTCTAAGCCTACAGTTGGGAATCTTGGTGGTTCTCAAGGAGCGTATGCGGCCTTTAATTTCCATCCAGTGGTGTATCATACTGCTATGAGTGAGCATAAAAATAGAAGGCCAATGACTGGATTTCACATTCCTATGGTAGGGAATGTTCCTCAGTGTTCGAATTAGAGAGATGGGAAGGGGCCTATGGGATCTGCATGTTGAGTCTTTTGTGACTCAGTAAGATTCTTTTGTTGAGAGATTCATATCTCTATCCTTTTTGTAGGCTTCCAGGAGTAAGTTTCATTTTAGGGGGGAGGATGTAATACCCACCCCTAGGTTGCTTTCAGTTCTTAGGGCCATACTATTTTAGGCTATTGTTTCAAGGGATTATGTTGGATTCTTTTGAGCTATGTTGATATACTTTCTTAGTTAGCTGATTATTTATGGATTTATAATGCTATATTATGTGTTAGAAATATATGAGGTTTCATGATTATTATTTCTTATACATTATATTAGATATTTATGAGTACTTACCCCATACTTTTATGTCTATGGATAGATTACATGTTTATGTATGTATGGCGTGTTTTGTGTGGCACAGGACGGAGATGTAGTTACTTGTGTTTGCGAGACCTACACATTCAACTGAGCCCTATCATTATTTTCTATGATATATTTTGGGTGTACATGCATGATCTTGTAGTTACATGTTTGCAGGTATAGGGCATTATCTTCCCTGAATTGGAAGGAGTGAGCGCACTAGGAATACATCTCAATTGGTAAAGAGGGGAGTTAGCAATATTACCCAAAACCCTAACCTAAACCTAATTTGTGCTAGGATTGGACAAGAAATAGTCTATCTACCCTACCAAAATTCATCCAAGGGATGTTAATTCAGGGTTACTTTCTAGCTATTATGTTTGTGTTGTTCTTCAATGTCTTGTGTTTGAGTGTCATAATTTTCATATTAGAATTTAATTAATTATCAAATTAATTATATTCATGTTCATGTGTGTGTTGAAATAATTCAAATATTAAATGTAGTGTATTTAATTAATATGATTAATTAAATATCTATGTTTAATTATTTAAATAAGTCAAAATGCAATTATAGAATATTAATTTTAAATTGAGTATTTATTTGCAAACTTTAATTACTGAATATAAATTGAATTTTTAATTCAATTTTAAATCGATAAAAGCTTTTGATTTTGTGAATATATTTAACATATTTAAATAATGGAAAAATCATGTTTTTTTTGGGAAGTTGTTTTCTTCCTTTTTCTGGAAATCAATTTAGAGGAATTTTTAATTAAAAATGATTTATTTATTTATTTAGGAATGCTTTTTCCCTCAAAAATTGAAAAGAAGGAAAGTTGGTTGCTTTCTCTATTTTATTGGAAAATTAGGGTTTGATGCTTTATGAAGCCATTTTCTGTCATTTTAGAGTTACAAAGATAGGTTTTTGATTGAAGTTTGGAGAACTCTGGAAATTTTGTTGTCATTGTGATTGAAAAAGTTTTGTTTGAAGTTTTGTATTCGAATCTAGGAGACGTCGTTGCAGGTGGCCTTCTTTCATGCTCAAGTTCAGCTCGAGGGAGTGAATTTGGAGGTCATTGAGGTTATCGAATTCATAATTCTTCTACATAGTTTCCAGTGTCCGTGAGGTAGGGCTTGAAAACCCACTTGATTTATTCATGTTTTCAAAAACGTAATACCTGCATGTAGGAACAAAGATCATGTCAAACAGATTAGTCTTGATTTTTTTTTGTACAATAGGATTCAATATATGTTTATTCATCTTATAGGGTAAAGGAATAAACTAGGTCTTCTTGTTAGAAAACTAAACACTAGAAAATAAAACTTGAAATTAATTGTATTTCTTGGATTTAGCATTTTAGATGTTTAGATTTGAAAGCTTGGTTTGTTTAGAAATCAGGAAAATTCATTCTAAAAGAAATTATAGTTCAAATCTGAACATTAGAAAAAATATCGAGAACTTTATTTGCCTTTCTATGTATTAGATAAATTTACTAAATCAATTTCATATAGTTCCCTATATTTTTCCTTTGAAAAAATGGTGAGAATTAAATGTTTAAAACTATTGTACTTGTTGGTTTAGAAAAAAAAACACAATCCTGTATTTTAAACCAGTCAAAAAATATATATAATATGCACATATTTAATATATATATAGGAAATAATAATAAAAATCAAAATAAAACAAGAAGAAAAAAGAATATTTAAAAGAAGGAAATTTTAAAATAAAAATTGGAAAAAAAAGTTGTTTTGTGGGGGGTGGTGGGGACCACCCACCCCCCAGGCGCCGCCAAGCAGCGTGGTTGCAAAGGCAGACCCGCCACGCCACTCAGGAAATAGGGGTTGGGTCCACGAGACCCCCCATATTAATAGTTTTTAAATTTTTTTTTTAAATTTTAAATTTAATTTTTTTTAACTTTTTTTTGCTTTTAGTTGTTTTAAATTTTAATTTGTATTAAATTTAGATCAGTAAGTTTTGTTATTTAGTTTGGTTTAAAATTATTATATGTAATTTAATTTACTTTAAATTTTAATGATGATACTTTATTAATATTAATTATTAACACTTAATAATTAATTTTATTAGTGTTAATATTTAATAGTTAATAATAAGTATTAAATGTGCTAATTATTTTGGCTTTCTTTTGAAATAAATTTAAATGGGAATCTCTTATAATTAATTTTAGAGGATCATATTATTTGTAATGTTTCATTTAGGGAATATCTAATTGGACATATAGTCCATGTTGTATAGTTATCATTGAATTTGATTATGAACACAACCTAGAGAATAAATTCTAGAATTCATTATTGAGTTAATTCTGTATTGCTCATCTTAGTTACAATTGCGTCAGGATATTATTAGGAACTATCTATTTGGTGTGAGTTTTATCTGTGTGTTTATGAACTTGTTTTCATTATGTTTTGGGTTCGGGACTTAGTTTTTCCTTAGAAAAGTCTAGAGGATTTGGGATGTGTTTTCTATGTTGCATCCTGATTATAATTCTGATTTGATCCTTTGAAACCCAACCCTTAACCTGGTTTAGGTTTTGTGTTTTGTATACTGTGAGTTGTACTTATATGTGATCATTCCTGATGTTGACAAGAACTAGATCAGTGAGCCTAGGGTAGGTTATGTAGATGTGTAGTAGGGAGTGGCTTGGAATATTGTGTAGGGGCCCACAAGTGGCTTCCAGAATTGGTTATTTCAAGTTTCTTAATCAAGTGAAAACATTAAACACATTGAGAGACATAAAATGAATTAATAGGATAAAGGCCTGCCACATGCTTGAGTGCTTGTATAGGATAAGATGGAGTGTGAAAAGATTTTTTCCACCTTGCGAGGTGTGGATCTAGCATAGTTAATGACTTGGTCTATATGAGAAGTCATTGATACCGTATATGGTCACTTAATTGTCGGGGTCTTGAGAGAGTACTAGAATGATACTTAAGGGTTAGACATATATAATGACACCTTTCTATACACAGTTTAGGTTTCATACATGAGTCAGTTGTCTCTAGTTTAGTGAGTCATACCTCATAGCTTGATTTGTACACTTTGAGTTAGTGAGCTTTCGGGATTCCCTTGCTTAGATGATCCTTTATATTTGGTTTGATATCCGAGTGGGGTAGGCTTGTTATCTCCTTAGCACAGTGGGGTGGACTGTTACTGTTCCACACAGACGGGTGGTAGTGATTCTTTACTATTTGAGATTCCACGTTCATGTGCCAATGTCAGATATACCTTGGTTTTGTTGTACTTAACTTACACTGATGGAGGTTTTGATCTTATCATTTCTTTATTGTGTATTAATGGGTCGTATCGCATGTGATACTTGATTTTGGATAACTATAGTCTTATTGTATTAAGTGATTAACACATACCCTGCGACATGTGCAAAGGATGTAGGTTTGATGTATACCCGAGGGTATCAGTTGTAATCTTGTAATTATATCTTTGATGTATTTTGGTAATCTATTTAATCGATGAGTAATCTTTTTGTTGTGGTTATCTCATTGAGGTTAGTCTTACGTAATTCAACATCATGGAACCCTTTAGTTTTGTAAGCTATGCTTGTATGTGTTTATGTGAGTAAATCGTAATTGCTTCCACTTTGGTGTATCTTCTTGATTGTAAAATTTAAAAAAAAATTATTTTGCAAACATAGTATCATGTTCAGGTTAATTCCTCTTGGGCTCCCTGACGGGGCATTACATCTTGTATCAGAGCCATGTTTTTACACTAGGAACTCTAGGTAATGTACTCTCATTAGGTGTCTTGTAGCCTAAAATTAAAAATGAAACATAGACATAAAACTGTGTTCTTTTTCATAAATGCTTGCATTAAATGACAATCACATTCATAGCAGCTCAAATACATTTTTAACCAAATCTGGTCACTGCTAGATAAATGTCATGATGTATATCTCTCGCACACTCTTCACGAAAGAAATAAAGTTGTAGATTTGCTGTCAAATTTAGGTTGTGATGGGATAGTGGCTATGGGGTTAAATCCCATTAATTTTATTACATACCATGTTGATTTCAAAAAAGTGATTGAAGCAGATTGATTAGGCTACAACATGTGAACATTCATCACAAGCATGAGTTGAGGGGTAATTTGAATCATACAATGTATGCCCTAGTACAAATGTAACTCAATAAGGTAAGATTACAATTATAGTCGAGTATCATTTCTACTGCTGAAGAGATGCGTGGTGTCTTTTGTTCATGTCTATGACCCAATTGGGATACACAGATCTTCATCTTCACATGACTATTTGCATCTTTCATGCTTAACACTTCCCAAGTGGAATTTCTATCATTTTAGAGGTAATTTTCATGAATGCAAAGGAATTTAAATGTAACTCTAGCATCATCAAAGTAACTCAATATTCCTATTTATGCCCTGATCACCGCCCACTGTGACAACATTTTTCATTGATGGTGACCATGGCAGATGTCTGTGTTTCTTGCGTATCGTGCTATAATTTTCATAGCGAAAGGCTGCCTAAAAACTTTCACATTTGGATATCTCCCAATGTGGGTGAGGATGCTCTGCCGATACATATTAGCAATGATTTGATGGAAGAAATGCTTTTTATTCAATCTTCTTCCATTCGGTGGGAAATCAAATAGGTAATTGGGCATGATAACTTTACACCTAAGACAAAATAGTTCTTGTTTCCTTCCTAGTTAGTCTCAATATTTTTATCAAAAGCTATGGATTTGTCATAATCTCCACACTTACTCAAAATATTGGCTTTTAATGTTGTTCATAAACATTTTTGGGTAGGGAATAAACTTAAGCACGCTATGCAATATTATGATTTATGGAATGGATAGACACTGGTTGGGGGTTTGTTCTCTAGACACCAATTATTGCATAGTCATGAGGTTCTGGTTGCAATGGAGTAAAAAATTCAATTAAGAAACAAAATTCCAAGTATATGAACAATGCAATACAATAAATTTGTCTAGCCTTCCACTCGATTCTTGAAGGAAAAATGAAATCTATTGTTTATGCTTTGATGGACTTATTGGGTTTGTCAAATACTCTATTTCAGCTGTGAAGTAATAATTTTGCACAACCTTTACACTGGAACATGTCATCTTCTAGCAGAGCTCATAGGGTTTCCAAGGAACAATGAGAAATCAGGTTTTTTCCAAAGAGGGATGATGGTTGTAGTATGAATCGAGTTCCACATGCGCAGTCTAGTCAAGGGCCTGACTGCGAGGTCACAAGCATCTCTTTTGGGGGTTCTGAAATAAATTCGCAAGAAGCTCAAGGGAGTGGAGGGATGATTTCAACTCCTACAGTGGTTGGGCTTCGGGATGGATGCCCTCTCATTCTCAGTCAGTGATCATGAATTGTAGAGTAATCAGGGGAGTGGATGGGAGATTCCCACTCAAAATTATTGTGCAATTGGATGGTCGACAGGATGGCCAAATCAATCTTGACCGGTTCCTCTGTTGGCTGAAAATTTTGAGATGCAAGAATAAGGACAAAAGTTAGTTGGAAAATTGGTGTTGAAAGTTGATTATCTGTGTTCAGATTTAGGGTTTCTACATTCAGTGATTTTGTGGCTCAGGTCCAAAAATATTTTGTAAGGTCTTACTTTTTTGGGCATTGTGAACTATATGATGTGTATTTTTGGTATGGTTATGCCCTAAATATATCAGTCTCAATATAGTTGTAATGTTCATAATAATATGATATTTTTTAATGAGCAAGTATTTTAGTTTTTCTTGATGGCTCTTTCCCTGATGAGCTCTCAAACCAGTTTAATATTATAATAAATATATTTAGTTGCTTGCCCACTTTTTCTTAAAAAACTAAAGATCAAAACCTCCATCAGAGTAAGATAAGTACAACAGATCCAAGGTACATCCAACACTTGCACATGAATGTGGAATCTCAAATGGTAAAGAATCACTACCACTCGTCCGTGTGTAACTATAATAGTTCACCCCACTATTTTTAGGAGATAACAAGAAGACCCCACTCAGATATCAAACCAATGATAAAGGATCATCTAAGCAAGGGAATCGTGAAAGCTCACTAACTCAAAGTGTACAAATCAAGCTATGAGGTATGACTCGCTAAAATAGAGATAACTGACACATGTAGGAGACTGAGACTATATATAGGAAGGTGTCATCATATACATCTAAACCTTAAGTCTCGTCCTAGCAGTCTCTAATGACCCTGACACTTAAGTAACCATATATGGTAACAATGACTTCTCATACAAATGAAGTCATTAACTATGCCAAACCCACACCTCGCAAGGGAGCAAGCATCTTCTCACACTCCATCTTAGCCTCTCCAAGCACTCAAGCATGTGGGAGGCCTTTATCTTATTAATTTAGTTTAAGTCTCTCAATGTGTTTAATGTTATCACTTGATTAAGAAACTTGCAATAACTGATCATGGCAGCTACTTGTTGGCACCGACACATTATTGCAAGCCACCCCCTACTACACATCTAGATGACCTACCCAAGGCTCACTAATCACACATACTGATCTAGAAGTGGTACAAAACATAAAATCCCAAAATCCAGTTCCTCTAAATGTCAGGAATGATCACATATAAGTACAACTCACAATATACAAAACACAACAAATGAACCAGGTTAAGAGTCAGGTTTCAAAGGATCAAATCAGAATTATAATAAGGATGCAACATAGAAAACACATCCCAAAGCCTCTGGACTTTTCTACGGCAAAACTAAGTCCCAAACCCAAAACATGATGAAAACAAGTTCATAAACACATAGATAACCCTCATGCCAAATAGATAGTTCCTAATAATATCCTCATGCAAATGTAACTAAGATGAGCAATACATAATTAACTCAATACTAAATTCTAGAATTTATTCTCTAGGTTATGTTCATAATCAAATTCAATGATAACTATACAACAGACACTATATGTCCAATCAGATATTCCCCAAAAACATTTCAAATAACATGATCCTCTAAAATTAATTATAAGAGATTCACATTTAAATTTATTTCAAAAGAAAGCCATAATAATTAGCACATTTAATATTTATTATTAACTAATAACTATTAACACTTATAAAATTAATTATTAAGTGTTAATAATTAATATTAATAAAATATCTTCATTAAAATTTAAAGTAAATTAAATTACATATAATAATGTTAAACCAAACTAAATAACAAAACGTACTGATCTAAATTTAATACAAATTAAAATTTAAAATAACTAAAAACAAAAATAAGTTTAAAAAAATTTAAATTTAAAATTATAAAAATAATAATTAAAAACTATTAATATGGGGGGTCCCATCATCCCCACCCCCCTCTCATGACTGACGTGTTGGTGTTATTCCATGTTTGAACTTTGCCTTGTAATTTTCTTGAGGTCCTATTAGGGGGTTAAGAGTCGCCTTTGTTTGAACTTTGTAAGTTCACATTTTTTTTGGTCAACGCTTCACTCTGTTCACTTTCCTACCTTGTTGGTTCCTCCAAAGCCTTTATATTTGAGTCTGTCAAAACTAAGCCTTTGGCGTCATCGGGTTCAGTTCTGGTCTGTCATAAACTGATCACCCGCACTTTCAAGTCATTTGAACCACTTTGAACCTCTTCAAACTCTGGTTCAAAGTAGTTCAAAGTAGTTCAATAGTGGCCTAAGTCTTCTTATTGCTAACGATGTGTTCCTACAGGAAAGCACGTGGCATTTTTCTCTTGTGAGGTTTTGAACCTCTTTGAACCCCTTCAAACTCGAGTTCGAAATAGTTCAAAGTAGTTCAGAAAGGAATAGAGGTGGGATTCTTAATGACGCGACGCCTGATAAGACATGCTGATTGACGTGGCATGTTTCTATTTGTTGGGTCAGAGCACAGGAACCAAGGACTTGCACGGGTGGAAAATATTTGATTTGAGGGTAAATAATTATGATTGGAAAAGGTGGCAGGTCCCGAAGATACAATTTGATTTGAAAGCATTTATTTTTAGCATCACTTGGTATTGAAGGCCCGATTAATGCTCACATAAAGCTGTATATCCTGTGCTTCAAACTGCAAATAAAAAGAAGCTTTGTAAGTTATTTTTCCCTATTATGCATTTGTGGACTCTCGGCGCTGGAGAGGTCGTCTGGTCGAGTTCAAATCTTACAGGTGTCTTTTTCGAGCTCTGCTCCTCGTTTCTGGTTGTTGCTTAAAATTCAATATTTTGAGTAGTGAGCTGGTAGACTCTTCATCTTCTTATGCAAATATGAAGTCTGTTATGCACTTCTTTGGAAACGTAAAAAACTTAGAATGTAGGGCTCCAGTCATAGCAGATACGGATTTGTTAGGGGTTTCGGTTGACACCATAACTTCAAAGCTTTCTTCTCATGTCGACAAAGAGTCTGTTGTAGAAATTTTAGCCAGTGGTTTACTAGAAGCAACCACATTCCCACCATCCGCCGTCTGTCCAGAGTTGATACAGGAGTGCATTAACAAATATGATGTTAAATTGAAGAGTATTTTAAATGCAGATGGTCAAACCTTAATACCGGTAAACCGTGGAACCATTGCAGCAGTTTTCAAAATACCTGATGAGGATCTTGTTAATTTCACCCCCACCCAGTCATTGGCTCAATTTAGGGAAAATGTTGACAAGAACAGAAACCATATAGCAAGAAAATGGACAAAAACCAACTACAAAGGAGGGTCACGGTTACCAAAATCCCTTACTAAGGATCACATGAACCCTCTGG
>MU228055.1:1605542-1666951 GCA_018584345.1 Thuja plicata | reverse complement strand
ATCCTGTATGAAGAATGCAATTTTGGGAATTATGTCATCCTGACTGATTCAGATAAAGATATCCAAATCAAACCTCAGTTGGAAGAAGACATTTGGAAAATGGAGTTTGACGGAAGCTGCTCTAACTTAGGTTCAGGTGCCGGAGTGACCCTTTTCCCTCCCCATGGAGAGTGCATTCCTTTTTCTTTCAAGTTAGATTTCAAAAACACTAACAACACCGTAGAATATGAAGCCTTGTTGTTAGGTCTGGAGGAGTGCAGGTTTAGAGGGGTCAAAAAGCTGATAGTGAAAGGAGACGCTGAATTGATTGTAAAATAGGATCAGGGGCAGTTTTCTATAAGGAATGAGAAATTAAAGCATTACAGAAACCTAGTCTGGGATGACATAGAATATTTTGATGCCTTTTCCATTGGGTATATTCCTAGGAATCAGAATACTATAGTAGATTCTTTGTCTGTATCTGCCTCCTTTCTCTTGCCACATCCTAATTTTAAAACTAAGAAATACCAGATTGAAATGATATACAAACCAAGGGTACCAGACAATGTTCAGAACTGGCAAGTGTTTGATGATGATACACAGCTTAAAGAATTTCTGGAGTGTGCCGCTGGATTCCCTGAAATATATTTTGAAGGTTCAAAAAATGAATGTAAAGAAGTTTACC
Source organism: Thuja plicata (assembly GCA_018584345.1). Classification (NCBI taxonomy): domain Eukaryota; kingdom Viridiplantae; phylum Streptophyta; class Pinopsida; order Cupressales; family Cupressaceae; genus Thuja; species Thuja plicata. The sequence continues at coordinate 1,666,287 of MU228055.1, read as the reverse complement.
AAGATGAGGATGATAATGCAGGGATGATTCAGCTGAAAAGTAATAAAATCCCTAAAGGCCTAGTTTCTCTAGAGCATCTGTTCAGAAGAAGATATGACAACACAGTGAAAGAAAAGGTTTCACATGTTCCAAATTCAAAGGAATATGACAAAATTGATATAGGCGATCAGGGTTCTCCTAGGTGGATTTCCATTGGTCGAAATTGTACTGAATCTGAGAAAGAAGACTTGAAAAGGTTATTGAAGGAATACAAAGATGTTTTCGCTTGGGATTATGGAGATCTGAAATTTTTCAGAAATGGTCAATTTGAGCACCAAATTCCCTTGAAACCTGGAGTAGTCCCTTTTCATCAGAAGTTAAGGAACTATAACCCTAAGGTATCGGAAGCTATACTGAGGGAAGTTAAAAATATGTTACAGGCCCGAATCATCTACCCTATTCACCATTCGACGTGGATAGCTAACATAGTTCCCGTGAGAAAGAAAAACGGTGAAGTTCGAATTTGTGTTGATTTTTGTAACCTGAACCAAGAAAGTTTGAAAGATAATTATTCCTTGCCTATCATGGAGCATGTCTTGCAGGCGATTTCCAGTTCTGAAGCCATGTCAATGTTAGATGGCTATTCAGGTTACAATCAAATAGGGGTAGCAAAGGCCAACCAACACAAGACAACCTTTATCATGCCATGGGGTACTTACGCCTACAACTAGATGCCCTTTGGACTAATAAACATAGGTGCAAATTTTCAACGGGCAATGAATTCTTCCTTCGAAGATCTTAGAAATAAGATCATAGTGATCTATCTAGATGACCTTACAGTATTTTCAAAAAGGAGAAACCAGCACTTGAAGGACCTGGAATGAGTTTTGTAGCATTGCAGAAACCATGGTATCTCTTTAAACCCCAAGAAGTCCATATTATTTGTAGAGGAGGGAAAGTTACTTGGCCATATAGTATCAAAGGAGGGAATCAAAATAGATCCTGAATGAGTTAAAGCAATTCAGCAACTTAGCCTGCCTACTAGCAGAATTGGTCTGAAGTCCTTCTTCGGGCAAATTAATTTTCTATGAGCTTTTATTCTTGAATTCTCTAAAGTAACAAGACATATGATCGAAATGACGAGTGAGAAAATCCCTTTTAAGTGGAGTAATGATGGACAGAAAGCTTTTGAAGATATTAAAACTGCCATATCTTAGGCACCAGTATTGAGAAGTCCAAATTTTAGAAAAAATTTCATTGTGTACTCCTACGCCTCTCAACATACCCTTTCAAGCATACTCACTCAGAAAGACAAAGGACAGGAAGCTCCCATAGCCTTTATGAGCATGCCCCTGAAGAAGCACGAGCTCAAATACTCCCGAATAGAAAAACATGCTTATGCAGTGGTAAAGGCAGTGAAGCATTTCAGGTATTTTATTCTTCACTCGCATAGTACTGCATATGTGCCAAAAATTGCTGTGAAGAGTATTCTGATTCAGAAGGAGATTGGCATGAATAACAGAGCTGTATGGATTGCGAAGATTCAAGAATATGACTTAACAATCAAACCTAAAAATTTGGTAAGGGGAAAGGGTTTATGTAAATTAATTGCAGAGAACAATGAGATATGTGAAAAAATCGATGAAGTCCCTATGGAATTATTGGTCAGTTCAATCGACCCTTGGTTCTCCAACATCACTTACTTCCTTACATATGGTGAATGCCCAGGTCATTTGAATCAAAAAGAAAGGCGCAACCTGAGATTAAAGGCTAATAAATATGTGATTTCCCAGGGAACCTTGTTCAAAAGGGGAGTCAATGGAACTTTTATCAGGTGCGTTGATGAAGAAAAATAGAAAGAATTGTTGAAATCATTCCATGATGAAGCGTGCAGGGGACATTACTCTTCAACTATGACAGCCTACAAGATTCTTTGAAATAGGTTCTACTGGCCAGGAATGTTCAAGGATGCTTATCAGTATGTTAGAAACTGTGACAAATGTCAATTGTTCGCTGGGAGACCCTATCTGGCGGCGTTACCCCTCAAGCCAGTTATTATGGAAGAACCATTTAGACAATGGGGAATTGATTTCATCGGGCCATTGAATCCACCATCTAGTGCTGGGGATATCTATATTCTAACAGCCACTGATTATTTTACGAAGTGGGTGGAGGAAATACCCACGAAGAAGGTGAATTCCCAGGTGGTGTGCAAATTTTTGCTGAATTTAATTTTTGTAAGGTTCGGAGTGCCAATCAAAATCGTGGAAGATAATGCTACATATTTTTCTTTAGAAGAAATATCAAATTTTTGCTATGAGCATGGTGTGGCGTTGGCCCATTCCTTAGATTATTTCCCGTAGGGAAATGGCTAGGCAGAATCCAGCAATAAAAACCTGATAATCATAATGAAAAAATTAATGGATGATAGCCCTCAAGAATGGCACAAGAAACTCCATGAGGCACACTGGGAAGATCAGATCACTTTGAAGTGAGCTATCAGCATGTCACCCTTTGAACTAGTATATGGAATCGGGGCTCATGTTTCATTACCTCTCGAACTATCCTCAACAAAACTCCAAGCAGTCATTGAAGATGAGTATTTCAAAGATCCCCTAGAAAGGCGTGTAATGCACTTAAGAAAGTTGGAAGAAGACAGAGAAAATATGGTAGATCATATCACTGAACATCAGATGAAGGTGAAGCAGATCTTTGACATGCGAGCTAGACCTCATGGTTTTATGGAGGGTGATGAAGTTCTGATATGGGAAAAAAGAAGGGCATCAAAGGGATCGCAAGGGAAGTTTGAATCTCTATGGAAAGGTCCATTCATTATCTTGGAAGCTCTAGGTTTGAATGCTTATAAACTGTCATATCTGGATGGTGTTAACCTGCCATTTACTTACAATGGGCAAGATCTAAAACTGTGCAAGCTCTAGGTGTCTAGGTTCGTCTCCTTTGTACATATTAGTTAGTTCTCTATGTTTTTAGTTTTGGTAGTGTCCCTCTTTTCTTTTCCTTTCCTTTCATTTTGTTCAGTCTGCGAAACCAGTATCCTGAAGTTCTCTGCAAATTGGGAAATCTGCAATCCCCAGTCAGAGCCAATGTTAGGGGGTTAAGAGTCGCCTTTGTTTGAAATTTGTAAGTTCACATTTTTTTTTGTCAAAGCTTCACTCTATTCACTTTCCTACCTTGTTGGTTCCTCCAAAGTATTTATATTTGAGTCTGTCAAAACTAAGCCTTTGGCGTCATCGGGTTCAATTCCAGTCTGTCATAAACTGATCACCCACACTTTCAAGTCATTAGAACCACTTTGAACCTCTTCAAACTTTGGTTCAAAGTAGTTCAAAGTAGTTCAATAGCGGCCTAAGTCTTCTTATTGCTAACGATGTGTTCCTATAGGAAAGCACGCGGCATTTTTCTCTTGTGAGGTTTTGAACCTCTTTAAACCCCTTCGAACTCAGGTTTGAAGTAGTTCAAAGTAGTTCAGAAAGGAATGCAGGCGGGATTCTTAATGATGCGATGCCTGACAAGACGTGCTGATTGACATGGCATGTTTCTATTTGTTGGGTCAGAGCACGGGAACCAAGGAAATCACTTGCACGGGTGGAAAATATTTGATTTGGGGGTAAATAATTATGATTGGAAAAGGTGGCAGGTTCTGAAGATACAATTTGATTTGAAAGCATTTATTTTTAGCGTCACTTGGTATTGAAGGCCTGATTAATGCTCGTATAAATCTGTATATCCCGCACTTCAAACTGCAAATAAAAAGAAGCTTTGTAAGTCATTTTTCCCTATTATGCATTCACAGACTCTCGGTGCTGGAGAGGTGTTCTGGTCGAGTTCAACTCTTATAGGTAGCTTTTTCGAGCTCTGCTCCTCATTTCTGGTTGTTGCTTAAAATTCAATATTTTGAGCAGTGAGCTGGTAGACTCTTCATCTTCTTATGCAAATATGAAGTTTGTTATGCACTTCTTTGGAAACGTAAAAAAATTAGAATGTAGAGCTCTAGTCATAGTAGATACATATTTGTTAGGGGTTTTGGTTGACGCCATAACTTCAAAGATTTCTTCTCATGTCGACGAAGAGTCTGTTGTAGAAATTTTAGCCAGTGGTCTACTAGAAGCAGCCGCATTCCCACCATCTGCCGTCTGTCCAGAGTTGATACAAGAGTGCATTAATAGATATGATGTTAAATTGAAGAGTATTTTAAATTCAGATGGTCAAACCTTAATACCGGTAAACCGTGGAACCATTGCAGCATTTTTCAAAATACTTGATGAGCATCTTATTAATTTCACCCCCACCCAGTCGTTGGCTCAATTTAGGGAAAATGTTGACAAGAACAGAAACCATATAGCAAGAAAATGGACAAAAACCAACTACAAAGGAGGGTCACGGTTACCAAAATCCCTTACTAAGGATCACATGAACCCTCTGGTACATGATATTGTTGTCCTTCTCCACTAATTAAAAGGTTTAGAATAGGCCTTGTACTTTGACGAATGGATGTTTCATTTTGTGGAGATCGTTCTAGAAGGAAGACAACACATAGACTGGGCCAAGATCATAGCCGTATCCCTTAGGGATCAACTCAAGCAAAATAAAATGACCAAAGAAGGGTTTTATATGTCCTCATACCTAATGTGTTGCTTGGCCTGCACTCAAAATTTATCTCCTATTCAGAAAGTTCCTTGGAACGAAAGCTTGTTTATTTATGAGTATTGCCCATTGTTGAGAAAACATAAAGTTTTAGAGGACTACAAGAAAGTACATGATGTGTTTTGGGGAAAATTACGCCAAGAACTCACAGGCGCGCCAAACCAGAGGATTTCAAATAATGCTCAGAAATTGGTCCAAGTATTTGGTAGCTTCTACATTCAATTTCCCCGCTTCACATATATTCGGGTAGGTGGATTTGAAGAGGAACCCTTGAAGCTACCTCGATACGCTTTCGATTGTTTTGTTCTGGCCAAAGTTTGTAGATAGTTATTTATTGTTATTAAAACTGCTCTGCCGGAAGACAAGTGGAATTCTTTATTTTCGGTGAAACTAGGCCATTTAGTCTGTAATAGTATGTTGGATGCATCCATTGTGGGGAGCAATTTGCTGAACTTCCACATGCCCTTTTATGAACCAAGGATAGGATTTGATAGAAAGGGTTTTGCCAAGCAGACTCTAGGGCTAAGTAAATGCCCTTCCCCAAGTTATCATCTTGAGGATCTATGGGAAAATCTCAGTGATGAGAAAATGATCTGGGAGTGGGATCAAACTAGCCTCATTGTATCTCAGATCAAGCTATTGAAATTGAGGTTTGATATCAGAAGTGTAGAAGAGGACATTTTAGAGGTCCCCTATCCATCCACCACCTGTTCAGAATCAAAAGGTATCCCAATTATCGATTGGGGCAGGAAAGAATCCAGCGATATCAAACTCTGAGCCCGCAGTATTTTTGAAGAAACTGAGAATTGGATTACAGCAAGGAAGAAAGGAGTTCAACTCCTTACAAACACATGCCTTGATACTGGGTCACCTATTAAAAGTGTAAAGCAAGTTCTTGCTAATGATTCTCCTTTGTTATCGAATGGAGGTGAAATAATATCATTGAAGGAGAAGACAGCTTCAGTGAAACACCCTACCATGCCAAGATCAAGGGTAAGGAGGAGGTTAGAAAAAAGGAACCAGATGGCTTCAGAAGAACCTGATTATTTGGATGATGTCATTGAGCTCAATGAAGAAGACCTCTCATTCACCCCTGATCACAAAGGGAAGGTTCAGGAGGTTCTCACACATTATCAGGAGCTGTCCCAGGTTACAAACATGCCTGTAAACACTCCTGATATCCGAATTATGCCTAGTTTGGTTCCACCATGGCTCACTGAATCGGTTAGCAAGAGGAAAGGTTTCAAACCACTAGCTATGCTAGTTAAAGAGATTGTTACGAGGTATGCTGCATGCACTCCAAAAGATAAAAGAATGAAAATTGACGCGAGGTTGACAATAGATCCGTCAACGGGGAAGATCATTGCTAAAATTGCCATGTTAAAGCCTATAGAAGAGGTGCAGGACCCTGAGCCCGAAGATTATGAAATAACAAAGATGGAGTTAGGAGTTCTGAGAAGAGACTCTCGTGATCACATTTTCAAATTCTCCGTCGACCATATGTTAGGACAGTCACAGAAAGATGGCAGGGAGAAATGGGAATTGAAGCAAATAGTTTCAACCATGGTAGAATTTCTCTCGTCATTGGCTGAAGACGGTGCACTACCTTTGGCACAGGCCCACCAAGGGTTTGAGCTTAATTCGGCAAAAAATCAAAAGTTGGTCAAATAGGTACAGTAGGGTAGAACCTAGACAGAAGTAATAAAGGCATGGACAGATGGTATAATAGCAGAAGGAAGTGCCTTCATAAGGGATTTCATGAGCACACGTGCAGATGGAGAAATAATCCTAGGGGAGATTCAGACCTTGATCGCAATATGGGAAAATGAGGCAGAAAATTTTGCAGAAGTTGTGACGCGAGTGCAGGAGATTGAAGATTATGGAGTAAAACAGTTTTTAACTGAAAATCCTATGAAGTTAGTTGATCCTTGTATGCTGTTTATTTTAAGGAAAAACTTTGGCTGGAAGAAAACATTGTTTGAAGTAGCTATTTCTCAGATGAAAGCCATGGAAAAAGAAGTGCAGGAAATTCACTCCGACACCTTAAAGGACATAAAAGTAGTGAACCCCTTGGGCATCTTACAACTGGATGATGGAAATCAAGGTGTCGATGTGATGGTTAAGTCCTTTGTTGATGTAATGAATGCATTCAAAGAGAGTGAAGCTCCAATAGTTCATGACCTCACTAGAACAGCCAACATTGAGGCTATGCTGATATTGAACTGGGGACAACTACCGAAATAGGCTGAAAGAATCCAAAAAATGCGATGGGAGAAGAATGTGATGTATGCCAAATTAGCCGCACTAAAAAATCTGCACGCCCCACCTACTCAGGAATTGCTCCGTGTCTTCCGGTTGTGGAAGCTGCTAAAGATGGCCACGTCAACAGATACAGAAGAAAGCTAAATCGGATTCAATTTTGTTTCCTTAATTTATCCTGCTTTTAAAAACCTTATTCTGAGAACTTTCTTATAACTGGTAACCGTTTCTTTCTATGGTTGTGTCCAAGAAGTCAGGTTTTTTGGTAGGCCTTCTCAGACTGCTGAACTATGTAAGCTGGAGCTTAAAACTCTATACGGGTGAGAATAGAATAGAGGGAAAAAGATAGATTTTAGAATAGCGTAAAGTTTCATTCTTGTTTTTCAATAGTTTAAGTGACTGATGATATCTGGACTTTGAGCTAGATATACCTAGATGCTCATGCTGAATTAAATTTTGATCTTTGGAAATCAGATAGTAATATATATCCCTACTTTGAGAGAGTTATATATTTAAATTCTGCATGCGTTATTCCATTTCAGTCATTTAGTTTTAGATTTATGAATTCTAGTTTTCCATAGATGAATGCTTAGTTGTGTTGAATTTCTTGATCAGTTAGTTAGTTTAAATCTCTTCTGCAAAGTAGTTTCTGGTTCTTTCTAAGTTTTGCAAAGTAAATGCTTACCCAACTATTTTTTAATGATTTGTTTTCAAGGGCATAGAGTTAGAAAATAAACATGAAGATTTAAGGAGAACAAATCTGTTAGCGAACAGGTCCCTTGTCATCTATGGTGTGCAAGGATTCGAATTCATGGTTAAAATTATTCTCATGCCTCTGCAAAATCTATTCTTACCTTTGACCTAGTTGAAAATGCTAAAAAATGCCTGAACCCCTGTTGACGGGAGTTTGTGACCGTGTCCGCCAACAGAGGTAAGTTGTCACCGGGTACCAGGGTACTAGCCAACTTTGCCTGTAAAGGTTGTTCAGGGAAATGAGATTCCTCGGGCCTCCAAGTACGTGAGAGTCGGGTCTTGATAGTGCAAGACTAGGTTGGGAGATGTGACTATTTTTTTTGAGGGGGCTGGCTAGTTATCTTCAAATCATCTACTCCGGGGATTTAGGTGTGTGGGGTTTCCTTCAAGCATGCATTCACTTAGCAAATAAACTTAAAAAGATACCGCAGGGTTATAGATGTTTCATCTACCTATAGTTATGCTTAAACATTCAAAACATCAAAAATGCTCTAACATACTACACTAAATACCAAAGAAATATACAACCATCAGTTCATATTTTATCAGTAGAAAAGGAAAGGAGGTCACTAATCTACTTTAAGCATCAGAGCAAAGGACATGAAGAACACAAAGCATAAAATACCGTTAACCTAGAAGACAAAACACCAACAACATCATTGAGATAAATCTTCCTTCTTCATTAACATCTTTCCAACAAGCATTGGTGCATGATACAATGGTGACTCCAGGGGAGAATTTAACTACTAAAATCTTAAAACTATGCAGCATTGAGCTCTGCAACTAAGAAATGAGAAAACTAGATTACTATTATCTATGGACTGCAAAATCATCAATTTTTCCGACCCTTGGAATGAGGTCAGACTTATTATTTATACACATCACTTGACTTAAACCTAACCCTAACTTATTTTACACTTTACAATATAATATAATATCCAGTGGCCGGTACTACCTGCACCATGCTACAAAAGACCTTAAGATGAAAAAAGGCCTGATATGTCAGAAGAATAAAACAAGAAAGGTGGAGTGGAAGAATTGGCCTCGAGAAGAGAGCCTTGAGGAGAAAGAAGAAATCCGATCCCTTAGGGATTGAGGCTAAATGCCTCATAAATGGGAAAGTGACACCCTATCTCTGATGCGCCAGGTGTATCTTTGAAGTGGCGCCTTGGGAAGACCATCTTTTAGAAACCTCTTGTCGAGCTAACATGCCTTGTTGCGGTTACCCACCTTCTGACAACCTTCATTAAATACTTTGAAAGTGACCGATCAGCCTTGGGAACTGGGATATAGGTCACTTAAAGAATACAAAAATATAGAATCCAAAACTCTGGGACCTGGAAGCTTGTGCCTCCAAAGAATAAAGAATACGAAACATGGTGTTGATAATATTCTCCCGGATCTGGAGAAATTTATTGCTTATGGCTTCTCACAAGCTTCCAACACTTGGCTTATGCTTTCCTTGTCTACACTCTAGATGCTATCCCACTGACTGCAGACAACCTCTAATCCATTCTCAACTTCTCTGGCCATGCTCCTAAATTTGTCCACCATTTTAATGGCATCATGTGACCGGATCATGGTCTTTGACAATCTAGACAACCTGCCCTGGTCAAAAATCTCTGGCTAGCGAATACATGAACTCCATCCACTCATCAAACTTGTTGAGGATATAGTTCTCTAGGGTACATGTTCTGGTGGTGAAGGGATCATCTTGCGATACCCTAGCCATGAATGCCTTGAATAAACCCAAAGGATATCGGGCTACAATCAGCTTCTCTTTTAAGGTCTTAACCAGTTCCTTGCAAACCTCAATTTTGATGGCAAGTCTGGAGTACTAGACCTAGAGGGAATCATATGATTCTTCTCCCAAAATACTAGAATCTATGGCAACTTCCTTGCCTAGGTTGCAGATCTCTTCCAACCCGGCCTTCCATTTCTCATATTTTTCCAAATCTTGCTCCCATTACTGACTGGAGTTTCTCACGTGGCTAAGGATGAGATTGAATCTATAGAGGTCTGGGAGGGATGCCTCTAGAAATTCTCTCATCGATGTTACCTATTCAGATTCCCACCCATCCACTACTTATGCTTTCTTCTTCATTATGCACAAAGAGTCCACATTGCCCCGTGCAAGCGGCAATCTGGAAGAAGGATTTCTAGGGTGGACTTCGGCTAGAGACCATGATAGTTCTGCCAGAAGTGCAAGGAGGTTGGCATTTTTTTCTCTTTCCTCTTGTAGCTTCTGGTCTTGCTTTATGTACTGGGCCTCTATTGCCTTGGTAGCCTTTTTCAAAAAGTCCAATTCACCTTGCTTGTCTCTCTTCCCTAATTCTACCTCTGTTATATTATAGTCTTCAGGCCTTACGGCTGCTGCATCTGCATTTTTTGGGGGTGTTGTGATGATAGAAATAGTACTGCCTATTGGGTTGGTCCAGAGAGTATGGATCACCCGTGCCTTCTTAGGCCTCTTTGCCTCTTGTATTCCTGGCCATCATCTTGGCCAACAAGAGTGGAGTGCTTGTGGTTGCCACCGGGGCTTTCCTCTTCTTAGATTACACCAGTCATTGGGGCGGTTGGGGTGGCCTTGCTACCAATACCTATTCATTAGGATCCCTTTCAGAATCTGGTGGCACATTCCTAGAGTGTACGTTATCTTCAAGCTCCTTTTCTTTCTCCTATCCTAGTTCTCCTTATTCTTGTTCTATTCTTGTTTCCTGTTCTCCAGAACCCTTGATGTTTTACACCATGCTACCATCCTCTACAGTATTGGCTAGGATCTTTTCCCGGTCTCAGTCTCTGCATTCTCAGGGATGTCATCTTCCTTGGTGGTATCAGTAGTTTCTTCATTTTCCTTATCTGGGACCTCTTGGCCTGTTTGCTACTACTGTTCCTAGGCCTCATTGGCCTTGTCTACTACAATGTTCTCCTCCATCAGGGCATATTCTAGAGGTGGGTGAGGTCACTGGACAAAGTTTAACAAGGTGATAGCCGTTACTACCTCACCAAAAGTGCTATGAGGCACTTGGTCACCCAGAGTTACCAAAGGCATTTGAAGTGCGATGGTTGGAGGTACGGTTGTTCCCTTGGGTCTAGGTTCTCTAACCATTGGTTTCTCATTTGTGGGCTACCTTGGTATATCCCCGGTCTCATGGACTAGTACTTCCTCCTGCTCAAGCTTTGTGGGCACCTCTTCTTGAGCCTCCTGCTCAGATATATCCTTTTCTGCTGAGATTTCCTTTTCTACAGGGACTTCTTTATCCTGAGCTTCAATTTCCTCCACTGCATGACTAACACCCTATTGAATCTCCGAAAGCTCCTTTGCATAGAAGATATCATAAAAATTGTCATGTGGTAGAGAGGAGTCTAAAATATCCTCAAGTTTGGGAGAGCCTGAACTTACATCTACTGGGGGCTTCTCTGGCATACCGGAAGTGGCGCTTGGTACAGTGATCATAGTTGTTTTCTTTCTCCTTATGAGTGAAGCCCTGGTATCCAGAATGCTGGTAGACTCTACCTCAATGAAATTCTATTTGTTCATCATTGTTTCCAATGAAGGGGACCCCACCGGGAGAGTAGATGCCATTGGAGTGACTGGGAGACCGACAGATACTTGCATGCTGATTTGCTAGCTGGCCAGCTTCACCACCTCCATTTGCTTGTGTAGCTAGGCCATCAAAAGGGTGGAAATTTAAGGAGGCACCTTGGCACCTAGACTCCCTCTTTCTCTTTTCCCTTAGTTACACTTGCTTCAGTGGCCATGGCAGATGAAGAAGGTCCAGCACTGACTGAAGAGGGAATGGTCTTTTTAACTATTGATTTCTTTTGGGTGCTCTTGGGTTAAACCCAGGAAAAGTATCTATGAATTGCCTCTATGATGGGGTGGCATACCCCATCAATTGTTAAATCCTTCATAGTGGCCCAATCCATTGGAGGGAGGTATAATTTATCCAGCCCATGTCCTTTGTATGGTGGATCCTCCAGCGGCCTGCTGTCTTTGAAACCCTTCGGGAAAGTCCGAAGGTCCAATGCTTCCATGAGCCCTTTGCTCATCCTTGTATGTTGTCAGGCTCAGAGATAAAAACTATCCTAGTTGTCCACCCATAAGTCTTCAATATCCTCTTTATGCAGTGGGGACGACCGAGGTAGTGTTGTGGCAATTTTGCCACTGGGATCATAGTTTTTCTGGGCGTGGTTGAATTCAACCAGCCCCAAGCTCTTCAGTTCATTGTATACCTCTTGAGCTATGGAAATGATGCATGTGTAATTCCCACAAGAGAAAGGGAATGGGATGTTAATGACCTTCTTCAATGTGAAGAAGGCATGCAGATCCATCATCTTCCTGCAAAACTCCAAGAGAATAATTCTATCCCCACAATACCGGGGAAGAAGATAGGACTTCCCATTGAAGCCTATCACCCTAATGTAGGTGTGATTCTGCAACTAAATAAAATACTAGCTGTAGGAGTTGACCAACATCATTGATTCCTATGAGAGGCTAAACTCAGAATCTCAAGTACGTGTTAGAATGTTTTGGTAAATGAAGGCGTCATTTACCCGATAGAAGTTTAGGAAACTGAGCTCCCACTGCAGTTGGGGATAATGATCCCATGGTGTAACTTGTCTTGGAAAATTCCTAAGTTCCCCGACTGTTCCCAGACCTTGAAAAGATAGCCTTTGTTGTGCTAATTCCCATAGCACATATGATTTCATGTAAAATTGGAAATTTTGGGTGACGGTCCTCATTTGTGTATCCACATGGTTAGATATAATGGCCGCCTAGTTGAAGGTCATGTGTGTTGTGATGAAATATAGGAAATAATACATCCACACTGAGAATTTATAGGCATGGGGCCATCTAAAGATCCTGCATAAAAATATGATGCCCGCTTGAATGGGCTCCTTGAAATCCCCGCAGGGAATATCCAACTTCATCCTTTTGTGGTCTCGCTTTGGAGACTTAATCCATTGATTGTTGAGGTGTTGCTAGGAAATAATTTTGGCTTTGCCAAATTATTCCAATGTTTTGGCCCTGGTGATGATAGTGGACCCTTTGAACTAAGGAATTCCCAACTTAGAAGCAAAGATGGGAGCATCCAATGTGACAATTGTGGTGGGATATTGTAGTGTCCAGGCATCTGAAAGAAAAACTAAGAAAGTAGCTACATTGTATAGTTCTACTAGCTGCATTATTAGTTCTGGTGACTGCATCGCACATAGAAAGTTCATGGCCTTTATGATGCTGGAGGTAGCTAAGAAAGTGGCCATGTTGTCTCCTTCGGCCTTTAACCTATAAATGGCTTGGATTAAACTTTGTAATTTTTCCCAAGTCCTGGGGTCCGTATCTATTGTTTCATGGACTTTGGATTCTATCTTGGACCCCACAATACCTCCATCCTTTGGATACTTGTAGGTTAAAGGAAACTTTGCTAACATTATTTCAATCTTTGACTTTGTAGCTACTCAGGTAGAGGTGGTGGGTAGTTCCGAACTACCAGGAGGGGCAAAATTATCATATATTTTCAATTAATCTATCCGCAACCTGGGAATCTAAAGAACGACAAAGAGAGGAGGCACTAGGACTACTCTGCAACAACTTTGACCTCCAATTCTCATGAATAGATACCAAACCTCAACTCATAGTTATCCACTAAGCTTAGAGTAATTAACACTTAATCACACTTCAAATCACCAAGGTATCACTCTGAAAACTCTAAGTGTTTTAATCATGGTAACTATAAAGTGACATGTAAATCTTATTTATACCCAAGGTAAAAAGAAAGTTACCCTCTTTTCAACAAAATTTGGAATAGGTGACCGTCTAAACTCCAGGCCTGGGGATCCACAGTGACCATGCCTCCTTACGAGAAGGAGACATCGTGGCAGGGAATCTCAGAGTTTGGAATCCAGCTCTGGAAAGGAAAAAACCAACTTTGGGACTGGGTCCTAGAGACACAAGAGACAAAATCAAAAACAAAACAAATCTCGTGGGAAGGAAAACCTAGAGAAGAAAACAAAAAGGAAACAAAGGAAAAGAAAAACAAGGCAAGAGCCAAAGAAAAAAAGGGGACCCAACATTTTGCACACAAAATGTAGGGACAGGTATGTAGGGCATAACAAATGGCAACTATCTGGGATGAATTCCTTAGTGCATTTGAGGACCACAGAATCTCTGGTTAGCAACACCAAAACTAATCGTTACTCAGAGCATCCTGCTTGCAAGGCATGAAACATCTAAGAAAATTTGCTCATACGCAATTCAATCCATGGTGTGTCATCAGTTGTGAAGTGTGTGCTTTGGAAGGAAATCAAGCCAATGACCTCTAAGAGAAGAGGTACTAAATATATCAACCCAAAGTCATCAAATTTACTCATTTTCCCTAGATACCAGAGTTTCAACCCATGATTTCTTTTCCTTGTTATTTTAATCTCTTATGGGTGGGAGGGTAGTACTTCTTTCACCATTAAGCTTGAGCTTAGCTAAATTTAATGGCGATACTTCTTTCACCCCTCCACCCACCTTAATTTGCTAAATGGGGAAGGAAAACTCCAGATCTGGAAAGAACCTTTAAATCCCAAACTTGGGTCAATCAACCAGTGCGATCGATCTATCCTCGGTGTGTCTGATTACTTGTTCCTTCAAATTTTGACTTAACTGATCACCGGAATTTTGGGGATAAATCTGATGAAGACCACTCATAATTTGCTAACAAACTCGTAAAATAACTTAGGAGACCAAACCAATTCCACCATGCTAACAATAGATTCTAAGCTCACTAGCATGCCAAAGGCACCATCCCGGAGACTAAATGTTATGCGAAGCATACCAGCCTACAAAAGGGGAGAAAAACACTGGAAACCCCAAAAAAAATATAGAACAAAACCAAAATTGAGACAAAAGAAAATGGGCGGTCTCGGCGGATGGCCAGCAAAACTATTTACAAGACAAGGCACTCCAAACGGGGTACCGGGAAAGAAATATTTACAAGCAAGAAAATTTACATATAATACAAATCTGGACAAACCTACCTCATTCAAAGTAATGTTTAAGAAACTGTCCATTAATGGACAATGGGATGGGTTCTCCAGTCATGGTACTAAGATGATAGGTATTTTCCCCAAAGATCTCTGAGATCAAGTATGGTCTGAGCCAGAGCCATTGGAATTTGGTGTGCTTTCCCTTCTTTTCTTGGGCTTTATCCCACAAGAGGACCAAGTTTGAAATCTGAAAGGCCTTGTATTGGGCTCTTCAGTCAAACCATCATTATACCACTACTTGGTGACACACAAAGTGTTCAAGGGCTATGTCTCATTGTTCTTCCATCTGCACTAGATTCAGGAGTTGAACCTCCACAATATTATCTTGGTTGTTGAATTCCTGCATGAACTGTGAAACTAGGATCTATAAGTTAATTGGGAACATTGGGTTCTGGCCATAAACCAGATGGAATGGGGATGTTCCCAAGGTAGCCTTAATTTGAATGCAATCCACCCAGAGGGTGACTCTTAGCTTTTGGTGCCAATCCAGAGGATTCTGTTCTAATAGGTGTTTGATCACTTCAAGCAAATTTTTGTTGGTTGATTTAGCAACACCATTCCCCTAGGGGTAATAGTTGCTGAAGAACTTCAGATTGATCTTCTAGTCATAGGTCCACTCTAGTAATTGTGTAGAAGAAAATTCCAGACCATTGTCACACACTATACCAAAGGGCATTCTAAATCTTGTGACAATGTTTTCTTCCAGGAATTTGATAACCACATCTACCGTATTATTTTTTCAAGGTATGGATTCAAACCACCGGGTGTAGTAATCAGTAGTAGTTAGGATGTACCGATGGTTGGAAAATTAGTTAGGGTTGATTTCCTTGATAAATTCAAATGCCCATTGGGCAAAGGGTCTAGCTTTGAAAACTGGCTACAAAGGCATGGTCGGGTTTCGCTCATGATGTGCTACAGTTTGGTAAGTATGGCACTTCCAAACATGAGTGTAGACATCTTTGAAGATACAAGGCCAATAGTATCTAGCCTGAAGGATCTAATGTGTAGTGACATTAGCTGAGCCATGCCCGGTTCCAAACTACCCATGAAATTCTTTAATTATTTTTGCAGCTTGGACCCTATCAATGCACCAGAGGTACACTCCCTCATAATTCCTACAGAAAAGCGTGGAGTTTTTGATTATGAAGTGTGTGCTTTTCAACAATAGAGCACAATGTTTGTTTAGAGGAAATCCCTCTGGACACCTATTATTTAACAAGTACACCAGATTGGTATACCATGGATCTCGAGTGATAGACTCCACTGTGTATGTCTGACATTCGAAGTGGGCAGTCTCTTCTGTCATCGCTCTGCTTAGCCCCTGGCCCCAGACAATCTTCATGGGTTGCATTTCTAAATCATATTCCTAGAGGATGGCCATCTATTTCCCCCGTCTTTCACCCAATTCACTCTGCATCAGCAGATATTTTACAACCTAGTCTGGGATGATAGCATGCACCTTGCTCTGGAGAATGTAATGCCAGAATTTCTTCACGGTGTGAACTAGAGTAAAGGCCTGCTTTTCCAATGGTTAATACTATACTTTGGCATTCTTAAAGGGGGAGCTCATGAAATCTATTGGTTTTTCTTCCCCTTTGACCTTTTGGTTCAATACTGCTGTGGCAGAATGCGGTGAAGCAAAGGAGTAAATGTAGAAAGGGAGGGAGTAGTATGGGCTAGCTAGAACTGGTGCCTCCATTATCATTTTCTTGATTTGGAAAAATGCCAACTTTGCTTCAAGACTCCACTCAATTTTGGTATCTTTCTTCATCATCTCGTTGAGTGGCTTCACAATTTTGGTGAATCCAGTGATGAACCACCAGACAAAGTTGATCTTTCCAAAGAAAGACCACATCTCTTTCTTGCTACCGGGCATTTACAGGTTTAGCAGTGCTTCAAATCTCTTAGGATCAGTGGATATACCCTTCTCAGAGATAATATGCCTAAGAAACTTCCCTACAATGACCCCCAATATTCACTTCTTAGGGTTGAGCGATATTCCATACCGGTGACATCTCTCACAAATCTGCGTGAGGTGGGTAGAATGATCATGCCTGTCCTAGGAAAAGATGGTCAAATCATCCATGTAGATGATTATGCACCAGTTCACAAGGCCCTTGAATGCAATGTCCATGGCCTTCTAAAATGTGGCCCCTGTGTTAATGAAACCAAAGGGCATTCTCTGATATGCAAACATTCCCCACTAGGTGGTGAATGTCATTTTGTCTCTATCCTCATATTTAACCATGACTTGGTTATATTTAGAGTATCCATCCAAGAAAGACATCATTTGGGATCCATTCACTGTCTGCAACACCTCATCCAATGAGGGGACATGGTGATTATCTTTCTTGGAGGCCTTATTCAAATTTTAGAAATCCATGCAAAGGAAAATTTCACCGCTCTTCTTTCTTTTAGGGACCAGGTTGGCAACCCACCTAGTATGCCAGATTGGAAAGATTATCTAGGCTGACAATAGTTTTTGCTCCTCCTGATGAATCAAAGGCTCAATTAGTGGGTTGATGGGTCATTGCTTTTGCTGGAAGGGCTTAGAATTAGGTTTGAGTGGGATGGTGTGAGTCATAATGTATGTGTTGTATGTCTTCAAATCCTCATACCCCTATGTGATCACATCTATCTATTCTTAGAGAATTGTGAGAATCTTCTCCTTCTCCTCAGGGGAGTAGGAGGTGGTGATGTGTATCATTTTCTCTTCACTGGGTTGGCTGATGTTTACTTTCTCAAATTTTCCTCCTTCAAAGGAGGTTGATATCTTTTTCTGGCCTGGAAGGTCTAAGTCAAATATTTTTTCAAGTGCAACCATCCCCTTTAGGATGGCATTGGTTGGTAGGTCCATGATCCCATCATCTTCATCACCCTGCCCAGTGTCATCATGGTCTCATTCCTCCACTATCTAGTCCTCAAAGACACCAAAATTAGCCATAAATGCCAGGATATGTTGATCATCCTCAAAGACCTAAAAATGGATGACATTATCTGAAATGGATGGGGTGGGGATCATCTCAACAGAAAACTTTGTAGTCGTGAGCTAGCCATAGGCTCAAGTGTGCTAGCAGAAACAACAAGGGCATATGGGACATAGTTCTATCACTAGGGAATAAGATCAATACCAAAGGCATCAAGATCTTTAATAAGTCTCCATGCCTAGTTGTGGTACATAGCCAGTCTCTTATCATGACATGTGTATTGACTCCAAACTTGTTTGACAATCAACTCTGAATCACCTAGGGCCCGGAGGCAAGTGATTCCCTTCCTTAATGTAAATAGGAGTCCAAGGACCAAGGCCTTGTACTCTGTGACATTGTTCATGTAGTTGAACTGTAGCCTATAGGACACGTGGAAAGATTTTCTCCATGGGTTTATTAATTCTACTCTGGCCCAACCGCCCTGTTTGGATCAGGACCCATCAAACTTAAGGGTCCACAAATCATCATTTGTTGTTTGGGGCTGGGTAGATGGAGTGGCCTTTAGATTATTTTTTGGATGTTTGGGAGGAGCTTCCTCTGGCATTGATGGTACGTGGGTGAGGTTTACCTCTGGAGGGAGTTGGGATTGTGATCCCTGGAGAAGTGGCACCGGAGTGCTTCTAGTAGGAATACTGGGCTCTGGGAAATCAGTTGCATGCTCTTTGTTCCAGAGGGTGTGGATGTGTTAGGTAGTGATAGAAAGACAAGGCTCACACTCTAGCTCTGAGTGCTTCTGGTAATGTACCTCACACCAAGTGTCAGACAAGAGTGTGGTGGAGGTCGCTATGGCACCCCGAGAGTTAACCTCAACCCTCAATTTTTCTTCTAGGTCCTGGGTTCTCTGCAGAACTATGGGATCCTCCCCGGGGGTGAAATCAAAAATTAAGATTTCAAGGGGTTGGTACACCCAAGGGGAAGTCTCAGAGATTAAGACCTCCTTAACCCTTCTAACTTCAGTGAGGGCCTATTTCATTCGAGGCTCACTTTCAACCCAGATCTTGTTTGATTCTCCTTCCCAGGGGAACCACAAGTGGGAGAAGTTGGTCAAAAAATATCTGTTCAGGGACTTAGACCAATTCTGATTTAATAACATCCCATAAGTCTCTGGAATTTCCACTGCTTGGATGTCGATTGTACTGGTTATCCTAGGGTCCTGGATTAGCTAAATCCAAACATTCTTAAGTTCACCCACCATTTTCACAACAATCTTATCCAGTTGGATTACTGCACCGTTAGATAGGGTGGGTCAGAATCCAAGCTTTTGGCATATGGATAGGGGCATGATGTTGCCCAAAGCTCCAGAATCTACTAGGAAGTTGTATATATTTTTCCCTTGTATGTTGAGGCCTAGCAAGAAGGGAGGGTCTTCAGTATTCACCTAGAAAATAGTCACGTTGGCGTCCTTGAAAGAGATAATCTTGGGTGGGTGACTAATAACTTTTGGGTTTCCCAAGAGCTTTAGAAGAGACTTCTTCTGCTTGGGAAAATTTAGTAAAACCTCCATCAAGGTCATGGAGGTGGTCATCTGTTCTAACAATTTTGTGATGTCAATCCTTCCTCCTAGGAATTGGTGGCTTCCCTCAGCTGGGACCTTTGCTTGGTTAGAGCTAGAACCTTTTGGAGGGACAAGAGGATCGGTCATGTTGTCCAGGGCAGGAGTATCTTTAGAAGGTGTTGGCATGTAAACTAGTCCTTTACCAGCATAGCTTTGAGTGTTGTAGGGAGCCCTTGGGTTGGTGAAATCATTGGCCTCAAAGGCCAAAATTGACTCATCAAAGAATCCTTTTAGTTCAAATTCTTCTTTTTCTTCTCTGGCGGTTCTGAAGAAGACGGTCTCATAGGTGAATGCACTGTGAGTGGTCTCTTGCACAGGAGGCTCTAAGGGAGTAGGATTAGACACTTGTTGTCTATCCAACTAGAAAATCATGATGACTTTCTCCAGTGTGGCACAGTTTACCTCATTGTGGGAGCCTGTTTCATGCAATCTACACCAATTGGTCATGGGTTGGAAGTCTGCGACTGGCATGAAATGGGAAGGCCCAGCATGACTCTGATTGGTGTTTTGGTTCAGAGGTGGACCTCTGGTGTTTTCATTATTGTTCCATTGCTATTGGTTGGGCCAAGGCCCATTGTTAAAATTTCTTCCCCCGACATTGTTATTTCGTTGGCCAGAGAAAATATACCCTCTCTGGGAATTGGAGTTCTGGGGTGCATAAGACCCTGCCTTAAGTTGACCCATGTCCACAGTCAGGGTGGACAACATTCACCAGAGAGATTCAGCCTTGGTGGTCAACTAGGTATTTGCATCATAATGTGACAGTTGTTGTTGTTGGTATCCGAAGAAGGCAATAGTATTTTCCAGAGTCGAGGGCGGCAATCCTCCAACCGCGGATGACTAGAAGAAATGCACTCTAGGCAGTTGTGTCTGTGGTTATTGTATTGGCTATGACTAGTTCCAAGGGAAAGATTTCAGACCCGGTATTATCTAAGTCTATGATGGATATACATACTGGGCCTACTGGTCCATTGATGGTGGTGGGGGATCCATGGCCATCACGGGGGCAACCATTGCCTAATTGGGATTATATCCCCCAGTGTAAGAAGTTCCACTGGGGATCATGTTGAATGGTGTGCCCTGTCCAATCTCGCCCAGGGATTTTTTAAGGACATAGGATAGTTTTAAGGCTAGGATGTAAACCTTCACCAAAGTATCCCAATCACCGAGCGCGGTAGTTCTCCAGAGGAGAGTGGCAATGAAGGGGTCCATCACGTTGAGATAGATTTGGATAGTCACTTCCAAAGATGGGATGAAGGGACCCGTGCACCACTTCAAGGTGGGTTGGAACCAGTGATTGAATGCTACAAGGGGTTCATTTGGTTCCTTCTTGATGGAAATGAATGGCTATGGGACCACACTAGGTCCATGTGTACATGGAAGGCAGCCAAGAAGGTGTCCTCCATGTCCTACCAACTATTGATGGAGTTGGCAGGAAGGTTAAGGTACGAGTTCAGTTCACTCTGTCCAAGGGATAGAGGGAACATCTAGGTCACAACATCTTCATGTTGGATCTGGTGTTAGTTCATGGCATCTTTGTATGCCTGCAAGTGTTCCTCTGTGGTTCGTGAGCCTAGGTGCTCATATCATGGACAAATATTTTCTAGGTGCGAGGGTAAATCGTTGGTTGCACCCAAAAAAGTTCCCATTAGGGACCTGGTATTTCCAAAATATGCAACCATTGGGAGAGTTGGACTCTGGTTAGGTTGAACACTAATTCTTGGGATCATCTGGGAGACTTGGGTATTTTGTAGTATGCCAGATCCCCAGACAATGGTGGCTGACTTAACTTTTAGGGTCCTTTTCTTTTGGGCAGGAGGCTCAAGTTCAACAAACCTTCCAGGATTGGGGGCTGATCTAAGGACTATTTTGAATCTCACGAGGGAGAATGACCCAATCCCACTGAAGGCTTGACTCCTAAAACTATGGCTTCAAGAACCCTTGGGTGGTGTAAAATCTGAATCCTGAGAGGGGGATGAGTTCATGCCCTCCTTCTAGCACTAGTTTCTATTGATGAGACTTTGTGATCAGGTCTGCCAATAGAGATAAGTTGTCACCGGGTACGGGGGTACTGGCCAACTTCACCTGTAAAGGTTGTCTAGGGAAATGAGATTCCCCGGGCCTCCAAGCACATGAGAGTCAGGTCTTGATAGTGTGGGGCTCAGTTGGGAGATGTGAATATTTTGTTTGAGGGGGATAGCTGCTTATCATCAACTTGTCTACTCTGGGGATCTAGGTGAGTGGGGTTTCCTTCAAGTGTGCATTCACTTAGCAAATAAACTTAAAATGATACCGTAGGGTTAGAGATGTTTCATCTACCTATAGTTATGCTTAAACATTCAAAACATCAACAATGCTCTAACATACTACACTAAATACTGAAGAAATATACAACCATCAGTTCATATTTTATCAGTAGCAAAGGAAAAGAGGTCGTTAATCTACTTTAAGCATCAGAAAAAAGGACATGAAGAACACAAAGCATAAAATACCATTAACCCAGAAGACAGAATGGCAACAACATCATTGAGGGAACTCTTCCTTCTTCATTAACATCTTTCCAG
Source organism: Thuja plicata (assembly GCA_018584345.1). NCBI lineage: Eukaryota > Viridiplantae > Streptophyta > Pinopsida > Cupressales > Cupressaceae > Thuja > Thuja plicata. The sequence goes on along the minus strand of MU228055.1, from coordinate 1,644,487 downwards.
CAAGCACTGGAGCATGACAAAATGGTGACTCTAGGGGATAATTTAACTACTGAAAGCTTAAAACTATGGAACATTGAGCTCTACAATTAACAAATGAGAAAACTAGATTATTATTATCTATGGACTACAAAATCATCAATTTCACCGACCCTTGGAATGAGGTCAGACTTATTATTTATACACATCACTTGACTTAAACCTAACCCTAACTTATTTTTCACTTTACAATATAATATAATATCCGATGGCCAGTACTACCTGCACCACACTACAAAAGACCTCGAGACAAAAAAAGGCCTGACATGTCAGAAGAATAAAATAAGAAAGGTGGAGTGGAAGAATTAGCCTCGAGAAGAGAGCCTGGAGGAGAAAGAAGAAATTTGATCCCCAAGGGATCGAGGCTACATGCCTTATAAATGGGAAAGTGGCGCGCTATCTCCGATGTGCTAGGTGTATCTCTGAAGCAGCACCTTGGGAAGACCACTTGTCAAAAACCTCTTGTCAAGCTAACATGCCTTGTTGTGGTTACCCACCTTCTGAGAACCTTCATTAACTTCTTTGAAAGTGATTGGTTAGCCTTGGGAATGAGGACACAGGTCACCTAAAGAAAACAAAAATGCAGAATCCAAAGCTCTGGGACCTAGAAGTTTGTCCCTCCAAAGAATAAAGAATACAAAACATGGTGTTGAGAAGATTTTCCCAGATCCAGAGAACTTTATTTCTTATGGCTTCTCCCAAGCTTCCAACACTTGGCTTATGCTTTCCTCATCTACACTCTGGATGCTATCCCACTGGCTGCGGACAGCCTCCAATGCATTTTCAACTTATCCAGCTCCACTCTAGAATTCATCGACCATTTTAATGGTACCATGTGACCGGATGATGGCGTTTGACAATCTAGACAACCTGCCCTGGTCAAAATCTCTGGCTGGTGGATATAGGGACTCCATCCACTTGTCAAACTTGCTGAGGACATAGTCCTTTGGGATAAATGTTTCAGTGGTGAAGGGATCAACTTGCGATACCCCAACCATGAATTCCTTGAACAAACCCAAAGGATATCAGGCTATAGTCAGCTTCTCTTTTAAGGTCTTAACCAGTTTCTTGCAAGCCTAAATTTTGAGGGAAAGTCTAGAGTACTGGACCTAGAGGAAATAATATGATTCTTCTCCCAAAATAAAAGACTCTATGGCAACCTCCTTTCCTAGGTTGTGGATCTCTTCCAACCTGGCATTCCATTTCTCATATTTTTCCAAATCTTGGTCCCATATCTGAGCAGATTTTCTCACGTGGCTAAGGATGAGATCGACTCTATAGAGGTCTCAGAGGGACATCGCTAGAAATTCTCTCATCATTGTTACCTATTCGGTTGCCCACCCATATACTACTTGTGCTTTCTTCTTCATTATGCACAGAGAGTGCACATTTCCCTATGCAAGTGGTAATTCAGAAGAAGGGGTTCTGGGGTAGACTTTGACTAGAGGTTGTGTTAGTTCTGCCAGAAGCATGAGGAGGTTGGTATTTGTTTCTCTTTCCTCTTGCAGCTTCTGGCCCTACTTTATGTACCTGACATCTATCACCTTTGTAGCCTCTTTTAGCAATTCCAATTCACCTTTCTTGTCCCTCTTCCCCAATTCTACCTATGTTATATTGTAGTCTTCAGGCCTTACGACTGCTGCATCTACTTTTGTTTGGGGTGTTGTGATGATTGCAATGGTATGGCTTGCTGGGTTTGTCTAGAGAGTATGGATCACCTGTGCCTTCTTAGGCCTATTTGCCTCTGTATTCCTAGCCATCATCTTAGCCAACGAGAGTAGAGCGCTTGTGGTTACCATATGGGCTTTCCTCTTCTTAGATTCTACAAGCCATTGGTACGGCTGGGGCGGCCTTGCTACCAGTACCTGTTCATTAGGATCCCTTTCAGAATCTAGTAGCACATTCCAAGAGTGTACATTATCTTTGGGCTCCATTTCTTTCTCCTATCCTAGTTATCCTTGTTCTTGTTTTGTTCTTGTTTCTTGTTCTCTGAAACCCTTGATGTTTTCCTCCATGTTGGTGTCCTTTGCAGTATTTCCTGGGATCTTTTCCCTAGTCTCAATCTTTGTATTCTCAGGGACATCATCTTCCCTGGTGGTATCAACAATTTCTTCATTTTCCTTATCTGGGACCTCTTGGTACATTTGCTACTACTGTTCCTGGGCCTCATTGGCCTCATCTACTACAATGTTCTCTTCCATCGGGGCATCTTCTGGAGATGGGTGAGGTCACTGGCCAAGGTTTAACAAGGCGGCCACCGTTACTACCTTATCAAAAGTGCTCTGGGGCACTTGGTCAACCAGACTTACCAAACACACTTGAAGCGTGATGGTTGGAGTTATAGTTGTCCCTTAGGTTTGGGTTCTCCAACCATCGATTTCTCATTTGTGGGCTGCCTTGGTATATCCCTAGTCTCCTGGACCGGTACTTCCTCCTGCTCAAGCTCTGTGAGCACCTCTTCCTGAGCCTCCTACTCTGATATATCCTTTTCCACTGGGATTTCCTTTTCTGCAGGGACTTCTTTGTCTTGAGCTTCAATTTCCTCCACCACATGACTAACACCCTATTGAATCTCTAGAAGCTCCTCCACCAAGAAGGTATCATCAAAATTATCATGTGGTGGAGAGGAGTCTAAAATATCCTCTAGTTTGGGAGAGTCTGAACTTACATCTACTAGGGGCTTCTCTGGCATACCGGGGGCAGCGCTTGGTTCAGGGGTCAAAGTTGTTTTCTTTCTCCATATGAGTGAAGCCCTAGTATCTAGAATGTTGGTAGACTCCGCCTCTATGAAAGTTTGTCTGTTCATCATTGCTGCCAATGAAGGGGACCCCATCGGGTGAGCTGATGCCATTGGAGTGATTAGGAGACCGACAGATACTTGCATGCTAATTTTTTGGCTGGCTAGCTTTGCTGTCTCCATTTGCTCATGCAGCTAGGCCATCAAAAGGGTGGGAATTTGAGGAGGCACCTTGGGCACCTAGACTCCCTCTTTCTCTTTTCCCTTACTTACACTTTCTTTAACAGCCATGGCAGATGAAGAAGGTCCAGCATTGGCTGAAGACGGAATGGTCTTTTTGACCTTTGATTTCTTTCGCATGCTCTTTGGCCACACCCGGGAAAAGTATTTGTGACTTGCCTCTATGATGGGGTGGCATACCCCATCAATTGTTAAATCCTCTGGAGTGGCCCAATACACTAGAGGGAGGTCTAATTTATCCATCCCCTGTCCTTTGTATGATGGATCCTCTAGTGGCCCACCCGTCTTTGAAACCCTTTGAGAAAGTCTGAAGGTCCAGTGCTTCCATGAGTCCTTTGCTCATCCTTGTATGTTGTCAGGCCCGGAGATCAAAACTATCCTTCCAGTCTGCTTAGAAGTCTTCAATATCTTGTTTATACTGTGGGGACACCCGAGGTAGTTCTGTGGCAATTTTTCCACGGGGATCATAGTTTTTCCAGGCGTGGTTGAATTCAACTAGCCCCAAGCTCTTCAATTCATTGTTTGCCTCCTAAGCCATGGTGAGGCTGCATGTTTAATTCCCATAAGAGAAGGGGAATGCGACATTGATGACCTTCTTCAATGTGAAGAAGGCGTGTAGATCCATCATCTACCTGCAAAACTCCAAGAGAATAATTCTATCCCCACAATATCAGAGAAGAAGATAGGGCTTCCCATTAAATCTTGTCACCCTAATGTAGGTGTGATGCCAGAACTGAATAAAATACTGGCCATAGGAGTTGAGTAGTGTCATTGCCACCTGTGAGAGGTGGTACCTAAAATTTTGGGTAAGGTTTAGAATGTTTTGGTAAATGAAGACATCCTTTAACCGACAGAAGTTTAGGAAACTGAGCTCCCACTATAGTTGGGGATAGTGATCCTAGGGTGTAACTTGTCCTACACCATTCTTGAGTTTCGCAATTGTTCCTAGACCTTCAAAATCCGGCCTTTGTTGTGCTAATTCCCAAAGCACATATGATGTCCTGTAAAATTGGGAATTTTGGGCTATGGTCCTCATTTGTGTATCCATGTGGTTAGATATAATGGCTGCCCAATTGAAGATCCTATTGTGTGTTGTGATGCAATATAGGAAATAATACATCCACATAGAGAATTCCTAGGCATGGGGCCATCCAAAGATCCTACATAAAAATATGATGCCCGCCTGAATGGGCTCCTTGAAATCCCCGCAAGGAATTTCCAACTTCATCCTTTTGTGGTCTCGCTTTGGAGACTTCAACCACTGACTGTTGAGGTGTTGCTGGGAAATGATTTTTGCTTTACCAAATTCTTCCAATGATTTGTCCCTGGTGATGATGGTGGACCCTTTGAACTGAGGAATTCCCAACCTAGAAGCAAAGGTGGGAGCATCCAATGTGACAATTGTGGTGGGATATTGTAGTGGCCGGGGATCCAGAAGTAGAACTGAGTGAGTGGCTTCATGTTATAGTACTGCTAGCTACATTGTTAGTTCTGGTGACTACACCACACATGGAAAGTTCATAGCCTTCATGATGCTGGAGGTAAGTAAGCAAGTGGCCATCTTGTCTCCTTTGGCCTTTAACCTGTAAATGGCCTGGATTAAACTTTGCAATTCAGCCCAAGTCCCAGGGTCTGAATCTATTATTTCATGGACTTTGGAGTCTATCTTGGACCCTACAATACCTCCATCCTTTGGATACTTGGAGGTTAAAGGAAGCTTCTCTAACATTCTTTCAATCTTTGACTTTGTAGCTTCCTGGGTAGAGGTGGTGGGTAGTTTTGGACTATCAGGAGGGGCAAAATTGTCAGACATTTTCAATCAATCTATCTGCAACCTAGGAATCTAAAGAATGGAAAAGAGAGGAGGCACTAGGACCGCTCTAAAATAGCTTTGACCTCAAATTCTCATGAATAGCTTTTGAACCTCAACTCGTAGTTATCTACTAAGATCAGAGTAATTTGCACTTAATCACACTTCAAATCGCCAGGGAATCCCTATGAAAACTCTAAGTGTTTTAATCGCGATAACTATAAAAGTGACATGTAAATCTTATTTATACCCAAGGTAAAAACCAAGTTACCCTCTTTTCCACAAACTTCAAAATAGGAAACCCTCTGGACTCCAGGCCCAGGGATCCAGAGAAACCATGCCTCCTTACAAGAAGGAGACATCGTGGTGGGTAATCTCAGAGTTGAGAATCTGACTCTAGAAAGGAAAACAACCAACTCTGGGACCGGGTCCCAGAGACACAAGAGACAAAAGAAAAAACAAAACAAACCTTGTGGGAAGGAAAACCCAGAGAAGAAAACAAAAAGGAAACAAAAGCAAAGAAAAACAAGGCAAGAGCCAAAGTGAAATTGGGGACCTTACATTTTGCACACAAAATGTAGGGATGGGTATGCGGGGCATAACAACTCTCAAGTATATGCTATAACCCATTTCAAAGTTGAGTCTAAATTCCTTAAGTGTCTTGACAGGTTCTATTTTCATGTTACTTTTTCAGTCACTTAAGTTGTCATAAGTCATGTATTCACGTTAAAAAGGGTTGGGTTATAAAGTTGTGTTATTCTAACCACTTTAATACTTCGTAAGTCATGCCACTAAGAAAACCCTTTTACTTTATTGTCTTATGTGGTGAGAAAATGTTTTTTGATCGGACGGCCTACTTAATAACTTAATCCAAAACTAATCGACATCTAAAGAGTAAGCCATTAAGTGGTGGTGCCGCGTGTCCTTGGTGGGGTTGAAAGTCATAAAGTTTCTCAGTTAAACAGTGGACAAGTTAAGAAGGAATCAACGGTCTTCTTAAATGAGTAAAGGTGAAATGCTCAACATTTATCAGACAAGTGATTAAGCAGTGTTGACATCTAGCAACTGGTGGACCCAAATACTTAGAGCTAGCAATAATTAAAGATCAATTAGCTTGTTTCCCATCTAACAGTCAGCTTAATGGCTTAACTATAAAGTAATTGAAATCTAAAGAGTAAGCCATTAAGCGGTAGCGACATGTGTCCTAGTGGGGCTGGCTGAGGTTGTGAAGGTGGAGTTAAAGGAGTGGCATCTATGGGAAAGATAAATGGTTGACTTAATCACTTAGGGGAAAAGTGAACGAAATCTAATGGGCAAGCAATTAAGTCGAGCTGATAGGTGGCACAAAAGGTGGGTCCTGTATGGCGCTTAAGTCATGTTAATAAGGTTGCAAGTATAAAAGAATCTGATGGTCTGCTTAAATGCTTAAGGGTAAGCTAAACAAAATCTAATGGGTAAGTGATTAAGCACACCTGACATGTGTCAAAGGTGAACAATTATTTCCATGGAAATAAGATAGCCATCAGATGAAGAAAATGATGTTCAATATCTATGACTTAAATTCAAAGTTGTCAAAATGAGTTGCAAAGAGCCATTAAGCCACGAAATTGAAGCTTGTGAATTGATTGCAGAACATGTGGCCACTCCAGTTGAATTTAATTTGAATGACTGATTTGATTGAAGCCGTAAAAATTGGTTAAGTAAACTTGCAGTCACAATAATTCACCAAAGTCATTCAAGAAAAGAATGGAATTGCAAAGGTAATTAGTTCCATGCGACAACTTTGCAGAATGGGTAAGCTTTTCTGATTCACCAGCATTTAGGTTCTAAATATTATTTGCAGTTCAAGAGGGTTTTTAGAATTCTTCTCTCAAAATCTAAATTTATATTAAAAGGCCCTAGATTTAGAATGGCCCCTAGGATTGAAATTTTTTGAGAAGTAGATTACCAGAAGAGAAATGTTAGGGAGGATTTTATGCAATAGTTTCCATGATCTATAGGTGATGCGACCCAAATCAAGAGGATAGTTCCATTGAATTCCTATCTCAAAGTAGGAGAAGGCCTGTATGATTCGGGTAGATGGGAAAGAGATGTCAAAACCAGTTTTAGTAGTCTCACCCTGTTTAGAATTGCATATAGTCAAAGGAATGCCCCTGCCCTAGACTGTAACAGTTTGGAGTTAGACATGGGAAAATTGATAGCACCTAGGGGGTTTATGGATACTGATTTGCTCACTCTGATTGTAAACACTTATGACAAAGTGTATAGGGTTGATAGGGATACCCAAGCAAATGTCCTATTGACTATTTTCGCTGATGAGATTAGAATAATCCTCAATTTGAGTGATACCTCAGTACATATGGATGACATTGATTTTGAATATTTTAAAGAGGTATACCAGACTTAGAGGGAATATTATAGAGATGAGGCTTTAAAGGGATACTTCAACAAAATAGGTGACTTGATTGTAGTAGGGCCTAGAACCCTAGAACCATTCAAATTAGATTTATTTAATGGCAAAGCTAGGAAAATGTACAGTGCCCTATGCCATGTTTTGGGAGAAGATGAAGATGGAACAATCCCTATCCACATAATGCTCATGGTGGTTTAGATTTTGCATCCCCACCTATCAGTAGTCTTCGACTTTGCATCTTACATTACACAACAAATGCATGAAGGTTTGGCAGGAATCCAGGACAGCAATATATTGAAACCAATGGGATGGTATTCCCTCATGACGCACATCTTTCTGTCCAATAATGCAGACTTTTTTGAGGAAGAAATGGAAGTGACTAAGTTCTAGGGTAATGAAGAGTTTCCTGTTCAGATGTGGAGTGCTAATCTTTCATGGGACAGGAAAGAATCTAGCTATATTTACTTTGATAGGGTTTTTGCAACAAGGCTTAGGTCACTATTATGAAATCAAATTACCAAGGTCCATAATGAAATGATGAGGCTTTTGAGACCTATGGAGTTTGCTCTAGAACTAAAGATTTCCTATAATTGGGGAGATCTAATTTTGTACCCTTTTTCTATAGTGATTAGAGTTTATGGATTCAAGGGAACCCCTAATGTGCTGCCCTACAGATTCCCTCTCAAAATTGGAATTGTAGAGATCATAAGGCAATTGGGTGGAATACATGAGGAGGCTCTAGTAGGAAAAATGAAGGGAAGCATTTTCCCTACCCTCACCAGAGCCCACCATTTCATCATAACCAAGAATGGGTGGACCCAATTTGACAAGTATTTTGATCCCTATCACTTAGCAACATCTGTATCTAGGTGTGCAGATAATGAGGAATTTATAATGGGTATGTTTAGAAAAAGAACCAAATGTTTGACATTAGAGTATCAGTTCAACTACCTAGAGGATATCATTAGAAACATTTTTGACCTAGGTGACCAAGAGATCAAAAAGGAGAAGTGGATGGTGTACAAGAAGTCTTTGGACTTTGTGCACCATTTTGACAAGTCCTATGATCCTCTCAAGGTATTCTCCCCATGGTCTAGGAAAAATGAGTCTTTAATGAATTTATTTGAGGGAATAATGGAGACCTTAAATGAGAAAAAATAGATTATAATGGAAGCTGAGCTAGAAAAGGGTCATGTTATTCTAAGAAAACTTCAGCAAGGAAGAATGGTTCCACCTGGGGATTATGTAGTGTACAAAAGGAAAGGGTACACAACCATCATGCCCAAAGTTGATATACCTCCTCAGCACAAAGGGAAAAGGTCAACAAGTGCTATTAATCAAGAAATACCCCCCCCCCCCCCCCCCCCAAGAGACAAAAGGTAGAAGAAAAAGAGAAAGAGAGTGAATTGTACTCTCCTACCCAATCCCACATGCATTTTGTTGACCAAGCCATTGCTGAGCAATTGGTTCAATTAAGAAATGTTGGAGAAATTGTTGTTACTGCCTAGGAGTTACAAGAGGGGATGTCGGAGTCCCCTAGGCATACAACAGTTGACCTCACAATGGTAGAATTCACTGGTAAGGAACTAGACCCTATTACCAAGCAAGCCAGTGATGAATTCTTGTTGGATGACAATTTTGTCAAAACTAGGGCATTTATTCAATTTTTGTGGAGAAGCCATATAGATGAATTCAATCATAAATGTCAAAAGCTATAGGAAGCTCAGCCTAATTATGCTAAGGATGATATAGAGAAAGAGGTCAAGCAGGAGATGGTCTCCAAATTTGATAAGATCACCCCGAAAGAAGGTAGGGAATTGTTTAAGAAGTAGGGGGTCCTTATATTGCCTCACTGGGACTTAGCAAATGTAGTAGTTTTTGATGCTGTCAGGAAATAGGAAAAACCAATGAGCACTATTGGGACATCAATTGGTGCCCATTTTAGTGAAGACCATGCAGCCTTGGCCATCTAGTCATTAAAAAAGAAAGGAAAAAGAAGAGTGAAGGAAGATGATGGGATTGAGGATACCAGAAACCTCATTGTCAAGAGAGTTTCTGACACCTCAGGTATAGAGGCAGCAAACTTAGCCTTTCAAATAGCCAGTTTAAGCCTAAGAGTAGCTGAGAAGGAGAAAGAGGCATATGATAGCTTGAACACAAAATATGAGTTTGTACTCAAAGCCTATAATGATGAAAGGGTCAAGTCCCTATTAAAAGATAACAGAATAGTAGCTTTGGAAGGAAAGCAAAAGGTATAATTAATGCCCCAAGGGGTAATTGCTCAAGAGCCTCACCAAACCTCCTCATCTAGTCCATTTGTGAATTATCCCCCATCCCCTATACCTTTGAGTCCAACTACCCAGGAGGCCATTGATGTTAAGAGAGCAGAATTGGAAGCTGAAAAGAACAGGCTTATCAATGAAAGATCAAGGTTAGAAGGACAAGGAAAGAAGGATCTTGAAGACTCCCCCACATATAAAGAGGCCAAGTAATTGGTGAAGAAAAGGCATTCTGACCAAATATATTCCAACCTCAAGAGATGTGCTAGTGAGGTTAACCTTCCCAACCTCTATTTATTAGGAAAGAAGATTGCTAGCATATTGAATAGTCATGATGAGGGAAAGGAGTAGTGGGATCTAATAGTTGATAACTAGAAGGGGAAGGCAGCCCATGTCAAATCCTTTTACTCTCTCTCAAAGGAACAAAACAATATTGACATTATTCTAACAAGAACTCACAAATGTCTCAAATCAATGGTCAACTTGGACACCAAGAAGAGCATGGTCATCAGAAGAGTAAAAACTTTGAGAGGAGATTTCTCTAGGGATAGATATGACATGTTTCCCAATATGTTCAAAATGGATGGGAGCATAAATAATGAAGCCCTATGGCTAAGGCAACTAAATGAAGCACTAACTAGCAGAACAAAAAGTATTATTACATTGGGAAATACCGGCTGGTTTTTGCTAACTATTGATATTCTACATAAAGCCAAGGCATTTTTTGAATCCTGGGAAGCAAAAATTGAGAAGGCAAATGTTGATTGGTAGGAGTTCAATAGCCAGAAGGATGAGGTGCTCAATTTTAGTATGCCAGATGATGAGGTGTTTACCACTTGTGTGAGCACATATGGTGTGGTCACTTAGGTAGCATAAGGCGCTAAATATGAGAGTAACATCGAGCACCAAAGATGTTGAGCTGTGTGAACAAATCAAGATCAAGGATTTTGCATCACTAAGAGGACATATTCCAGATGATAAGGACCCAACAACTTTAGAACAGCATCATGCATTCAGGTGGTCACAGGACAAAAGATTACATGGCTTGTAACAAAGATTTGTTATTCCCTCCGCCTGATTGTTGTCTCATTTGTAAAATGTATTTTGTCCTCTAGCCTAGTCATCCAAAGCTTGTTGCATCCTTATTTTCCAAAAGGATTCCAAAATGACTAGGGCTATCTATAAATACCAAGTTTTAGTATTCTAAAAGGGATGGTAAAAATAAAAAATGTAAATTAGACTTCTAAATTGTGTCTGAGCTTTGGTTTTGAGTCTTTGAATGTATTGATGTCAAGTTTATATTAATGAAATACAATGGAATCTCCATTTTTACACCAATGATTTCTTCTTGTATTAGCTCTTAGTTATTGTATGTTCAATTTGTAAGGCAATTTGAGTATACTGGTTATAAGGTAGCCATGTCATTGTTTGTGAGTTGCTTTCAAGGAAAGTTTAAATCTTGCAGGTAATTGCAGAGGGTTAGGGTTTATGCAGGAATTTTATACAGGGCTATGAGGATGAGAGGATAGTATGTAAGGCATTCCATCTGAGGTTTTGTTAATATTTCAATTAATTATCCCTGATATATGTGTGTTTATTTTGACTCTATGACCCATGATTAGGCACTGGCCAAAATGCTAACAAGTAGTTGTTATCATCAATCTAATATTAATCAATCTTTATGTTTCTGTAATCTCAAATACATGTCTAGTTAATGGTATTGAATACAATTCACTTTAGTGATTCTTTGAAGAGAGAATCAATAGGTTATCCTTCCTAGTTCTGAGAACATAAAAGGAAGAAGGATTTTAAATCCTTGATCCACTATGAGATTCTCTGTGAATCATTGAATCTGAAGATAGGTGCACTTGCCTGAATCTGTGGAGCTCAAAGTGAAGAAGGATAGCATTGTTCATGTATGAATCTAAGTTGGGAATAGAGGGTCAGACATTTATTGTTGTTTGAATTGATTCCTACAAGAAAAAGAGCTAACAAATTGGTGACTCTACTAGGGACATTTTATAATGGTCTAATAATCATGTTCATAAGAGAGTTTGTCCTTGCAATTCTAAGAATTAGTTTGTTTTTCCTCATAATCATTAAAGCGAGTTTCCTCTGCTTGTCTATCATGGCACACTATTTGAAACTCTTCATCTTGAAAATGATACATATCTTGTCTCAGTTGGAATAATTAGTAATTCTAAAATCTCTAATTTGACCCCTTGTCTATTTTCAAGAAGAAAATCCACTGGATTGAAAACATTTGCATTAATAGGGGCAGTGAAGAATCATTTTCTTGAAGTTACCAGGTGAGGATCTATCAAGCAAACTTTATTTTCAAGTTTCATTCTGACTTAATTAGGCTTGTTAATTAGCCTTGTTCATGTATGAATCTGAGTTGGGAATAGAGGGTTAGGAATTTATTGCTGTTTGAATTGATTCCCAAAAGAAAAAGAGCTAACATGACGTAGTGAGTTTTCCTTGCCAGACATGCTGCTATGGCAGCTACACTGCTTGGTGTAGCATGGGGGGTGGGTGGTCCCCACCACCCCCACAAAACAACTTTCTTTCCCATTTTTTTTTAAATTTTTTTTTTAAATTTTGTTTTGGCTTCTTGTTTTATTTTGATTTTTTTTATTATTTCCTAAAAATATATATTAAATATGTGCATAATATATATATATATATGTATATGTATATATATGTATATATATATGTATATATATATATATGTATATGTATATATATGTATATGTATATATATATACATATACATATATATATATATATATATATATATGTATATGTATATATATATATACATATACATATATATATACACATATACATATATATATATATATATATATACATATACATATACATATATATATACATACACACACACACACACAAATATATATATATATATATAGATATATATATATATTTGGACTAGTTTAAAATACATGACTATAATTTTTTCTCTGAATCAGTAAGTACAACAGTTTTAAACAATTAATTCCCACCAATTTTTCAAAGGAAAAAATATGGGGAACTATATGAAATTGATTTAATAAATTTATCTAATACATAGAAAGGCAAATAAAGTTCCCAATTTTTTTTCTAATGTTCAGAATTGAACCATAATTTCTTTCAGAATGATTTTTCCTGATTTCTAAACAACCTAATCTTTCAAATTTAAACATCTAAAACCCTAAAGCCAAGAAATATAATTAATTTCAAGTTTTTTTTTCTAGGGTTTAGTTTTCTAACAAGAAGACCTAGTTTATTCCTTTTCCCTAAAAGTTTCAGAAACATATATTGAATCCTATTGTACGAAATACAATCAAGACTAATCTATTCAACATGATCTTTGTTTCAACATGCAAGCATTACTTTTCCAAAAACAAGAATAAATCAAGTGGGTTTTCAAACCCTACCTCATGGACACTGGAGACTATGTATAAGAATTCTTAAGCTGATAACCTTAATGACCTCCAAATTTTCTCCTTGAAGATGAAATTGAGCATGAAAGAAGGCCACCTGCAATGACGTATCCCAAATTCAAATACCAAACTCCAAACAAAACTTTTTCAATCACAATGACAAAAAAATTTCCAGAGGTCTCCAACCTTCCATCCAAAACTCTTCTGTGTAACTCTAAAATGATAGAAAATGGCTTCATAAAGCCTTAAACCCTAATTTTCCAATAAAATAGAGAAAACAAACCAACTTTCCTTCCTTTCAATTTTTGAGAGAAAAAACATTCCTAAATTAAAAACAAAATATCATTTTTAATTAAAAATTCCTCTAAATTGATTTCCAGAAAAAGGAAGAAAACAAGTTCCCAAAAAAAACATGATTATTCCTTTATTTAAATATAATAAAAATATTAACAAAATCAAAAGCTTTTATCCATTTAAAATTGAATTAAAAATTCAATTTATATTCAGTAATTCAAGGTTGCAAATAAAACTTAATTTAAAATTAGTATTGTAAAATTGCATTTTAACTTATTTAAATAATTAAACATAGATATTTAATTGATCATATTAATTAAATACCATACATTTAATATTTGAATAATTTCAACACACACATGAACATGAATATAATTAATTTGATAATTAATTAAATTCTAATAAGAAAATGATGACACTCAAAAGAAGATACTAAAGAACAACACAAACATAACACCTAGGAGGTAACCGTGAATTTACATCCATTGGATGAATTTGGGTAGGGAAGATAGACTGATTCTTTTCCAATCTGAGGACAAGTTAGGTTTAGGTTAGGGTTTTGGGTTTGATAACTAACTCCCTTCTTTACCAATTGAGATGTATTCCTGGCACGCTCACTCCTGCCAATTCAAGGAAGATGATGCCTTGTACCTGCAAACCTGTCACAACAAGATCACGCATGTAAATCTAAAATATATCATAGGAAACAATGACATGGATTGATCAAACGTGTGGGTATTGCAAATGCAAGTAACTACGTCTCCTTCCTTTGCCACACCAAACATGCCATACATACATAAACATGTAATCTAACCATACACATGCAAGTATGGGCTAAGTACTCATAAACATCTAATATAATTCATAAGCAATAATCGTCATGAAACCTCATCTATTTGTAACACATAATATAGAATTATAAATCCATACATAATTAGCTAACTGAGAAAGTATATCAACATAGCCCAAAATAATCTGACATAATCCACTGAAACAATAGCCTAACATAGTACAACTCTAAAAAATGAAAGGAACCTATGGGTGGGTATTACATCCTCACCCCTAAAAATAATCTTACTCTTGGAAGCCTACAACAAGGATAGAGATATGAATCTCTCAACAAAAGAATTCTAGTGAGTCACAAAAGAATCAACGTGCATATCCCATAGGCTCTTTCCTAGCTCTCTAATTCAAACACTGACAAACATTCCCTACCATAGGAATGTAAAATCCAGCCATTGGCCCTCTATTTACAAGCTCACTCATAGTAGCTTGATACACCATTGGATGGTGATCAAAGGTTGCATACCCTCCATGATATCCACCACCATTCTAAAATGTAGGCTCAGAAGCTATTGGCCTTTTCCCTAAGAACTAAGATGCACACTGACTCCAGCTAGCCGCAATGTGACCAAATAGTCCACATGAAAAACAACCTTCTCTATCACCACCTCCTCTAATCGAAGGTGTACTAGACTACTGATAACTCCCTCTGCTAACACTCTGTTGTGCACTCTGTGTAGGATGACTAGAATGATTACACCTAAAGCGCTGGCTATTGCGGAAGCTCTTAGAATGATAACCACCACCCTGATTAGGAGGAGTAAATCCCCCCTGTTGGTGGGACTGATTATGTTTCAAAAAGGAAGGAGGACCTATAGAATTACCAACTCATCGGGAATGGTTACCTCTAAAAGTAGAAGTAGGAGCATTAGAGTGAACTCCCAACTGACTATCATGGCCCAAAGATAGATTTTCCTTTGCAAGGGTAGCTTTAATGACTACAACCTTGAGGGTAGTAGGCTCAAAGAGGTTAAATTCCCCAATGATGCATTCATTAATCCCCCTAATGAAGTGTTGAATCATGACGGATGAATCCTACCCATACCTGGCATACTGCTTGAGCTTGAAGAAACAATGCTCATACTTCTCTACTGTCACAGTAAACTGATGCAGATTATGGAATTCATCTACTCATTGTTGCCTCCACTAAGATGATAGGAAGGGCTCTTAGAAGTTCTCAAGGAACAACTCCCAAATGATGGTATCCATGCAAATCCCTAACTTCTCCTCCTCAATCTTCCACAAAATTGCCACAAAGTGGAAGAGCTAGATAATTGCATATATGTCCTTAGTATTGCTACTAAGAGGGTGTAAAGAAAAAAATCTCTCCAAGGAAATAAGCTAAGTCTTTTCCTCTGACCGTGAACCTTTCCCATCAAAGGGAGTAGGTCGTGATATCGTAAGATCCCTCATATGGTTTTCCATGATTATATCAGGATCATGTACATAATTCCTCTTTAGAGGACTCATGGATCTCTCCCTCACCCTCTCCTCTATCCGAGAGAAATGAGAAACATCCTTCTCTAGTCTGCCCTAATTAGGACCCAAATGATTCAAAATTTCTTGTAACAAGTGCCTCATGCCTATCTCTTTAGACTCAGCTTGATGTTCATCTCTATGATCATCTCTGTTATGCTACTGAGCATTCTCTTGTTTGACACTTGTAGAAGGGATATGATCTCTACCCGTCCCACAACCATTAGCTTGGCCTCTACCATGACCCCTAGTAGCTCTAGTCTCAATAGACATGATTCCTGAAGCAACCAGAAACCACACAAAAATCACAATAAAACTCAAATAAAGACAAAGACAAGACATATTCACAATGCAATGGTTAACAACCCAAGAATCCCTTTCCACATGTATCCAATGATAATCTCCCTCCTTGGCCAGAATTAAACCCGTGAATAAGGCATGAGCTTTTGCAATATTGTTTGTACCTGAAGGTAGGGGAGAAGTTGTGATTGCAAAGACCTCACCCTAAAAATCTTGAATACAAGATCCCAAGCTTGACATGCCTGGGTTCCCTCTAGAAGCCCCATCAAAGTTAAGCTTCATAGTACCCTATGTGGGTGGATACCAATGAAGAGATGATTAATCCATCAAAAGAGAACCATGTTTCTCTATAGCACACCCTGTGGGTAGAATTATTCTTTTTATTCATGAATGATATTGCCATCCCAAGGTGTGATGACTAGATTAAAATTGCATCTCATCAAACTAGCATTAACCATTTCTGATAATTATTTCTCAATACCCTCTAAAACAACTTCAATAGGAGAAGAGCTATTTTTGAATATTTGTTTATTTCTTTCCCACCAAATGGCCCAAACAAGTAAGGCTGGGACACATTTCCAAATGTTCCTAAATAATGAGTTAACATGTAATACTGGCCATGAATGGAAGAGATCCCAAATATTGTTTGGTAGAAGAGTGCTATATTGTAATTTTCTTAGGACAAATGGCCAACATTCTTGTGCAAATGTACAACTTAGGAATAAGTGGTCTATTGTTTCAAAGCTATCATCACACATCACATATCATGCATTTAAATGGTAGTGCAATCCTGACTCTCTCTAACCTGTTGCTTGTCATTATTTGATGTTTTATTGCAAGCTAGGCAAAGCAACCAGCTTTGGGGAGTACAATGTGATTCCAGCAAAAAGAAAATGCTCGAGATGGCTCTTTGTGTATATCAAATTTTTGAATAATTATGTATCCCTCCTTGATAGAAAAACTTCCATCTTTTGTTCGGTCCCAAATTAGTTTGTCTTCAAGACCCAATTGATAAACATGTCTTGTTGTAAGTAGGTATCTAAATAAATCTTTATCTTTTTGACTTAATGGTAAATTAGTCGGATCCTTCCATATAAATTTTGCTGAAAATATGCAGACTGCTGAAATACATTGAGTTAATAGGCTTCCCCACAAATTTTTTGATGCCACAATAATATCTCTTGTGTTTTCCATTGGGGATAATGGTGGGTGACCATTCAATGAATCCCTCCAAAACTTAACCTTACACCCCTTATTAACTTCCCAAGTCACATATTTAGTAACAATTCCTCTAGCTGAGACCATAAAAGCCCATATGGCTGACCCTCTAGGAGGATCCAAAATTGAAAAGACTAGTGAGGGGTCATCATTATCCAAATATTTTTTCTATATGATTTGACACCATGTACTATGCAGCTTATAGTACATCTTCCATACAAGTTTACACCCAAAAGCTTCATTCCTTTTGCTAATTCATGCACACCAGCACCCCTAATGCAGGTATATGTGCCATGTCTTGTAGAGAGATTAGAGAAATTTTTTTTATCATCATTCATATATCCCTTCCATAGAAATCCTCTAATCATGTTTTGAATTTGAAGAATGATTGAAGCAGGAGCCTCGAGAACTGCTAGATAATAATTAGGGATAACTGAAAGTATTGGTTTAATGAGAAGAATTCTACCTGAAAGAGATAACCATCTAGTTTTCCAGGCCACAATTCTACTCTTAATATGATCCAATACCAAAGGCCAGTAACTTTCTTTGTTGGTCCCCATGAAGAATGGAATTCCAAGGTACATTGATGGCAAGAAATCAACAGAAAATCCCAATATCTGAACAATTATATCTGAAATTACTTTATTGGTATTGAATAAGTAAATCTTGGATTTTTGTGCATTGGCTTTTTGACTTGAAATGTCTGAATATAATTGAATTGTATGTTTAATCTTCCTCACCTCTTTAAATTGTGAAAGACCAAATAGAAAAGTATCATGAGCAAATAAAGAATGGTTAATGGCTATACTTGTTCCACCAATCATTTCTCCGTGCCAGGTCCCTAACAAGTTCTTTTGTCTAATAGATCTTCTCAAAGCTTCAACCATGATAATAAATAGTACTAGAGATATAGGGTCTCCCTGTCTCACCCCTTGTGTAGAGGAGAAGAAGCCAACTGGTTTCCAGTTATTAATTATTGAGAACCAAGCACCTAAAATACATGATTTTATCCATTTACACTAGTCCTTGTAGAAACCCATCTTATGCAGCACCTTAAAGAGAATATTCTAGCAGACTCTATCATATCCTTTCATCATGTCCAATTTTATAATGAAGTTATAAGTACGATTTGTGTTGATGGAGTGAAGAACCTTGTGAGCCACCAAATCCCCTTCCATTGTTTCTCATTTCTGGTACAAATACACCTTGTTCCATAGAGATAATGCTAGGAATAAAATGTTGCATCCACAAATAAATGGCTTTAGTTATGATCATATATGTAATGTTGCAAAGGGATATAGGACATAAATCTACAAATTCTTTTGGGACCTTGATATTTGGAATGATAGAAATATTATTAGTGTTGAAGTATTTGAGCACAATCTTATGTTTCCTTGACTCCTCCATGGCTGCTAAAAGATCCCAGCCAATAATTTCCTAGCAACTTTGAAAGAAAAGGATTGTGAATCCATCCGGACCTGGGGCTTTATCAGGGGAGAATGAAAATACAATTGTATGTAGGTCTTGTATGGTAAAAGGAGCCATTAACTTGTCTTTCTTAGCTATTGTCACCATTGTGGGGATATCTTCAAGAATCTCATTTAATTGCAGATCTGAGGGAGCAGTGGCTTTGGGTGGAGCTGGTAGATTCTTAAAGAAGTTAACCCCTTCCTCTTGGATTTGTTGAGCACTTGTTATGACAATTCCCATTTCAGCCTCCTTGATTTCAAAAAAAAATTAGCTACACTTTTTTGTTTTGCTGAAGCATGAAAATATTTAGTATTTTTATCCCCTTCTCGCAGCCATAATTCTCTCAACTTTTGCCTCCAGTATTCCTCTTCTCTACTACACAATTCTTCCCATTCTAACTGAAGATCTTTTTGTTTATGATAGGAATCATTATTCATACCATTTTGAATAATTTCACTATAAATATCATACAACTATTGTTTGACCTCATATTTTTATTTAAAAATGTTCTTAAATACATGCTCATTCCATTTTTTAATCTGTAGCTTAACATGCTTCAGCTTCATGGAAAATTGGTGCATATTATAACCATAAACAAAAGGAGAACTAATCCACCAAATTGCCTCAATAGTGGAAGAAAAGTTGGATGTTGGAGCCACATTATTTCAAACTTGAAGGATGATTAGTGATGGCTTTTGTCATTGTTGCCTCTCTTATTGATGTTGAGAGAGATTGGAAAGTGATTAGATCTTGGAATGGCCAATATTTCTAACTGAATATGAAATTTTTAAAGTTTCCACTCCTGTGATAATAGGAATCTATCCAAACAAACCGCTATTTGTGCAAAACCAGTTCTTTTTTTTCCATGTGATTGATCCTTGATTAGGGTGGATATCCATAAGATTTTTGTTGTCAACAAAATAAGAGAAGTCCTGGAGAGTTTTGATAGACGGAGTGATAACTCGTATTTTTTCTGTTTGATCAAGGATTGCATTGAAGTCTCCACCTAGGATTACATTCTAAGAGTCTTGGATCTGAATCAACCAAGTGAGGAAATCCCACAGTCTTTGTTTTTATTGTGTCGAGGTTTGGCCATATACATTGATTAGTAAGATTGAGGTATCAAATTATGCTATTCTCAAGATTTTCCAATTATGATCTTGCTGAATAAGTTGTCCCTAAATTTTTTGAGGATTCCAAAGAACAGCTAAGCCTCCTAAAGATCCAATCCCTTGGGAATGCATTGAGGACTATTTTTTCAATTTTGCAATAGTTTTTCCGAAAGAGTCTTGGGAGAGTTTAGTTTCCTAAAGAAGTACAATATCTAGTTTCGTAGAATCAATATCATGTTTGATCCTACGTCTCTTGTCAGAGACATTAATACCTCTAACATTCCATGAATTTATTTTCATTACATATAAGGAGAACCTCTCATTCTCCTTGTCACTCTTGGTGTTACCACAAACTTTTCATCTAGTTAGATTGAATACCTGCTACTATTTCCAATTTGGTTTTCTTTCCTCTTGGTTGACCTCTTGTCTTAGGTGTTTTGGTTGTATGGGGGCGTTGTGCCGGTGATTGTGCTATTGATAGAATTTTATTATGATCATAGCTCCCCACATGTCTCACTACATATGCTTGATTGAATCCCTCTACCTCAACTGAATCAAATGACTGCTTACATCCCTCTACATTGCCAACTTGGATCTATTCAAGTTGTGATTCCAAGTTCTCTTGACCTAAATCATCTGTTAAAATCTGAACCTGATTATTAATGCATCTATCCATGCCCAAATAATCTTCACCTAAATGCTTCCATTGCACATGACCGAAATCTGATTGAACTTCCTCCATAATCTCCTTTCCATCAGATAAGTCAAGATTAAGGAGATCTTCCTGTGATAGCATCTCATCTATGTGCTCTACAATTATAAACAAAATGTTTGAGACTAAATCTGTTTGTGTCTGAGGGGCCTACAAATCTGAAAGTTTCCTGATTGCATCAAGTTCTTCCAAAATTACTCCTTACTCTTCTACAACTTCATAAACCATTTTAGAAGATAACTCTGAAATGATTCGATCCATCATTTTTTGAGTCTTGGAGTCTGACTCAGATTCACCACTAGATTTGTCTTGCAAATTCTTAAAGGGAAATGAAGTGTCTGAATTCATCGTGTTGAGGCAGGAAGGGGCAAGGGAAGAACTGACTGGGGGTGGATGTGAATATTCAATAAAAATCGCTAATGATGTCCAAGGAAGTGGATATGAGCCAACATAAACCCACTACAAATAATGCATGAGTATTTGTAAGAATGTTGAAAACTTAATAGACAATTCATGATTCTTGTCCAATCGCTCTGAAGTTTGATTAAATATCTCTGGTAGCAAAATAACATTAACTATAGAAGGTGATATCAATACATCCATAAAATCACACTGGGTAGGGTTTGAATTATGATCCACACATACCACTATTTCTTTAAACTTGCCTACTTGACATTGTGTATTAAATTGACCCAGCTTATGTTGAAATTTATGAACAGTAGCCTCATCTTGAATAGTGATGTTCTGAATGAAAGATCCCCATTTGGAATTGATAGTGAGGACTCTAGGGAGTTGTTTGTTCATATCTGGGAGGAGACACACCCTAACATCAAGGTGGGAGAATTAAAATGGAATAAGGTCTTGTCTTAAAAGATCCCCAATTTATTACCCAAGACTTTTATAGTATCCAAATCATGGTATTCCAGAGGCAGCAGAGGAAATTAAATCCAAAAAGGAGAAAAGTGAACACCCTATGGATTTAGTTTAAAATTTGGGGCCAAGACCATAGTGAATAAACTAGAACCTTGACAGAACCATCCTTTCTACTTATGAATGACATCTCTATCCTCTATAGATTTAAAAATAGCAACAAAGTATTTCAAAGCTTGGTCCAAGTAAAACAAATCTTTAAGACCCACCCAAGATGAGAAAACCCAATCCTTAATGTAAGAAAATAATAAGGTGGGGCAGCTAAACTTACCTATGATTGTAGTATGTCAGAGAAGACCAATTTGATATTGTAGCAAATTGAGAGGAAGGATAAAGGATGACAGAACATTGTTAAGCTTGGGGACTCCCTGAGTATCAAGACAAGTATTAAGCTTGTTTTTCCAGACTTGGGCCAGTTTCTTTGGTTTGAAGCAGGCTCTAGGTGCTTCATGAAAAAGTGACCCTTCACTGCTTGATCTAAGATCTTGTATATTTAATGGTGCAACCACAGTTTTCATGATATGTAACTGATTAAATATTTGATAACGTTAAGTTGACGATAAATGCAAAGCATTAAATCACTTAATGGTTTGTATTGTCATTGATGTCAACTTTATATCATTTGTACAATCATGTACATAATGCCAAAAGACTTCAGAGATTCAATAGAATAAAGGTTTTTCTATTAGCAATGCATAAAAGTCAAGTATTCACTAAGTGACAGACAACACTAACGACATCACACCGTTGATAAAGGCAAAGAAGAAAAGTCACAGTGATACCCGACGAGAAGAAGACAGTGTTACCTGATGAAGCAAAACCACAGGATGTCCGATGAGCTGAAAATAAATTTGCCCGATGATTAAAAATCTAATGATGCCTGATGGACAGAGATCCTGAAGCTAACTAGAGTCATGCCGATGGAACTGTTAGCTTTCACTAACAACTAACTAAAGAATTGACTGATGGAACAAATATTTTAGAAAATGACAAAATATCTAGCAGGAAAGAGCTAAAAGATAGACTTAACTAGTTATTTTCTTTGTTTTATTCGACCAAAGTTAAGTAATTGACTTAAAGAATATTTGTACAGTTGGCAAGAAGATAAATATGAAATAAATTAGGAGTTATTCTTTAAATCAAATTGGCTGGATTGTTTTTCATGCCAAGAATCAAGAATTAAGAATCAAGAAACAGTGAATATCATGTCTATATAAGAGACAAGCTTAATTCATTTTCATAACATCAAATTCACCAAAAGGGGATTAAGGGGAGTGAATGAAAAGAGGATGCTGAAGAGAAACTAATGAAGAAGAACTTCATACAAACCTGATCAATAAAGTTGAAGGAAAGCTAAAGAATTTTGCAGACACTGACGAACAGTGAAGCACGACATCACAGAGCAGAAAGTGTAGAGCACAAAGAATTGAATTGATACATTGATCAGATAGGTAATGTAATTAAATAGATCTAAAAATCTATAATTCATAGTTGCATTAGAAATAGGTCGCAGTGTTTTAGTTTAACTATTGAAGCATCAAGTTTCTTAATAGAGCAGGACTTAACAGTCTTCTATATATTGAGGTACATCGCAATGAGTGCCAAAAAGGTTGATTCATGAAAGTAGCATTGGATTTTCTTGATACCTATTGACAATCTAAGAAGGAGGGTGATTCAAGGATGGTAGCAATAGATGCCTGATACTAAGTGACAATGTCTATATATAAAATCCTCTAACAAGGTCGCACTTAACAGTGTGTTTGTAACCTTTAATAGGGTTGGCTCCTAACAGGGCTCACTTTAGAAGCGTTAAAATTTAAGGTACCGGTACCTATGATTTTTCCCTTAATAGGGTTTCCACATTAAAAATTCATGTGTTATGTGTGTATGATTCATTTCTTTATTTTTTTGTATTTGACATAGTTAACACTGGATTGATCGGTATACTCTACTTATTTACTGAGTTTCGTAAAATAGTTCTACTTCTTATCATTAATCAAGGAGAATAAGGACAGACAAGGAAAACTGATAGATATATATTCATTATAAGTATTTCATGGCATGCATCTTGTAGAGACTTAATAATCTGAGCTTTATTTTATTGGTGGTTAATGTTTGAAGGATAAAGTTTTGAGGCCAGTGATTCAGCCCCCCCCTCTACATTATTACTAACAATTGGTATCAGAGCTTGTGTGCTTAGAAAGGAAGGTTTCAAGACCTAATTCAAGATCATAAGATGAACAAATGAGATGTGTCCAAGTTGAACAAAGACAACTTTGCTTCATGGAAAAGCAGGATAAGACTCCACTTATCAGGTATTGGTAATGATGTTAGTCAATTCCTAGATACTTAATATGTGTTCCCTACATGATTATTGACAATAGATCAATTGAGAGAGAAGCATGAACACAACTACATGGTTATAGAGATTTATTCCTCACACTCTTATGCTGAATTTGAAGATTTCAAGGATTGTAAAACTGTAAAGAAGATGTGGGACAAACTAAAGCTTGTACATGGAGGTGATACAAATGTTATGAGAGCCAAGGCAGAAAGCCTTAGAGGAAAATTTGATAATCTAAGAATGAAAGAAGGAGAAAACATCACATAGTACAACACAAGAATAAAAGAAGTAGTCAATGCTATACAAGGAGTTGGAGGTGTACTAGAAGAAGAGATAGTGGTAGGTAAAATCATAAAAAACCTTACTGCCTGTATATGCTATTAGGGTTTTTCCATTCAAGAAATTAGAGCAGTAGCAAACAATACAGTTACTCTTGATAGTTTATTTGGTAGACTTATTTCATTTGAGATGAATAACTTTGACAATAGTGTCTTACAAAACTTAGAGTCTACATTTAATTCTTCTATGAGAATAAGAAAATCAAGTCATAGACACACATCTAGAAGAGATAGTGAAAGTAAAAGTGAAGAATGAGATCTAGATGAAATAGAAGCGCTTATGGTAAGAAGAATGTAGAGAGGCAAAGGTAAATACAAAGGAAAGTTACCACTTGTATGTTTTAATTGTAAAGAGATTGGACACTTTGTTGCAAGATGTCCTAACAGAAGAAAAGATGACAAGAGTAATGATAGATCTTTTGAGAAGAAATATGATAGAGGTGATAACAAAGATTACATAGGTTACCGACAATCAAAAAGAAGAGATATGCAAGAGTACAAGGACAAAGGAAAGAAAAATAGCTACCTAGCTGCTTACAAAGATGAAGATACTGACACTGAACCTGATGAAGACATCGAGATGGTATTTGTAGTTGTGAAGGATGATTCAGATGAAGATGAAAGGTATGTAGAAACTTGATGCAGGAGCATCCCAGGGTAGTTGGCTATCCTGCATGTTTGGGAGATTTGATGGACTTGTGTGGACTTATTTTCATGTGTGAGGGATTTGGTAGAGTTTTGTGGACCTACTTGGGTCTTGGGTAATTTGTTTTGATGTATTTAATGGAACTTGGCATGGTCTTGGTTGCTTGGCATGGACTGGGAAGAGCTTGGCCTTGCTTAGGAATTTGGTTCTTATTACAGGCTATATAAGTAATTTTCCACAAAGAGTTAGAGGATACAAATTTTAGGGATTGAAGAGGGCCTAGATTTCTACCTATGGTTCGAAGCACAAGTCCTAATTCATTCGGAACAAGGAGATATCATGATTTTACTAAGACATCAATTTTGGGCATTTAATTGTTGTTGTTGGCCGACTTGTGGCATTTAATTTATGTTCATGGATGACCTATGGCTTAGATTGGTATAATTAGGGGTTGTGGGGGAAGTCTTTAGTCATTATTCATTCATCTTGGAGAAGAGGAAGAGGTAGAGGAGTGAGTTTTGAGAGGAGCTAGTGGCTGCGACTTGGGAAACAAGGAGATTGCTTGGTGGGCTTGCGAACACAAGTTTAGATCTTCCTTGGGTGTTCCTACCAGTGTGTGGATCTAGGCTATCTAGGGTTTCATTTGGATCTTGTGAGATCTTACGAAGTTTCTATTGTAATTTCATTGTATTTGGCCATAACCTGGAAGGCCTTACAGCTGGGCATGTTGGATGAAAATATAATGATTCTATTATGAGTATTTGCATTGTGTGGATATAAATCTCTGTGTTATTATTGGTTGGGGGCTAGGACATCTCCATTGGGGATCCTCCTGCCTTTCCCTTCATCAGATGGTATTAGAGCACAGTTGTTCCTGAGTGTGTGGACAGAGCGCCGAATGTGAGGCAATTTACACCAGGACCTTGGGTGGAGTTTATCAAAGTGTGTTTATTCTTCACTGTGTGGACAGATCGTCGAATGTGAGGCAGTTTGCACCAGGACCTGAAATAAAGGTTGGATCTAGTTGGTGATTCATTACAGAGGTTTTGTGAAGATCTTAGAAGATGGCTCTAAGAAGATTATACCCTACGATGATTGCAAAACTCCATGATGTGGTGGAGAAGAATATTTCAAAGACTTTTACTCAGATGGAATCTAGATTGACTAATCAAGTTAAGGAATGGATGGTTGAGAGTGATCCATCTCTAGAAAAATTTCATCAGAGAGTTTGAGAGATCTTGAAACCGTGGAGCTAGAGTCTACCGATTAGGAAGCGAGTTGTCTGGCCGGTTAGAAGACTTGTTCAAGAGAGAAGAGGGCATAGAAAGGTTGAGATGGAAGTTGGTTTTTTTGATCAGTGTGTGGAGTCTGATATGGAGCCTATAGAGAAACTTGTGGTTGTTGTTGAGGAGATTCCTAACCTTGTTGATGTTGTGGTTGAGATTGGTTTTCATGATCAGTTGGTTGAGTCTGACATGGAAATTGTGGAGCACTTGGTCATGGATAATCAGGTTGCTAAGGGTGATGATCCATATGTTGGTGATATGGATGTTGTTGATATGGATTTTTCTAGTGTGGATTCACTAGTTGTTGATGTGGTTGAGGATCTACATGATACAATAGATCTATATGTTCCTGATGTGGACCTGTTGGTGGTTGGCATGGTTGAGGATTTACATGTTTCTCCTATTGTGGATTTAAGCTTACATATTGCTGATGTGTATTTCATGTTCGATGACATTGATGGTTTTGATAAGTTACAGAGGTTATTGGTGAGGTACTATGTTTAGTTTGTTCCTGGGAGTGAGCATGCTGATTGAATGGTTGACATTCTAGTGGTTGACAGATGGATGCGGATCTGGATGATTTACATGTTTGTTCTATTGTCCTTGTTGGATTGGAAGCCTTTGGTGAAGATGAAGATGGTTGTGGATATTTCATCTGGCGTCAAAGTATGAGGCATACTCCTTTTCACACCTGGGGAGTCTGATGCAGGAGTATCCCAGGGTAGTTGGCTATCCTGCATGTTTGGGAGATTTGATGGAGTTGTGTGGACTTATTTTCATGTGTGAGGGATTTGGTAGAGTTGTGTGGACCTACTTGGGTCTTGGTTAATTTGTTTTGATGTATTTAATGGAACTTGGCATGGTCTTGGTTGCTTGGCATGGACTAGGAGGAGCTCGGCCTTGCTTAGGAATTTGGTGCCTATTACAGGCCATATAAGTAATTTTCCACAAAGAGTTATAGGATTAAAATTTTAGGTATTTAAGAGGGCCTATATTTGTACCTATGGTTCAAAGCACAAGTCCTAATTCATTCGGAGCTAGGAGATATCACAATTTTACTAAGACATCAATTTTGGGCATTTAATTGTTGTTGTTGGCCGACTTGTGGAATTTAATTTAGGTGTTTGTATTTAATTTATGTTCAGGGCCGACCTATGGCTTAGATTGGTATAATTAGGGGTTGTGGGGGAAGTCTTTAGTCATTATTCATTCATCTTGGAGAAGAGGAAGAGGTAGAGGAGTGAGTGTTGAGAAGAGCTAGTGGATGCGGCTTGAGGGACAAGGGGATTGCTTGGTGGACTTGCGAGCACAAGTTTAGATCTTCCTTGGGGGCTCCTACCAGTGTGTGGATCTAGACTAGCAAGGATTTTTATCCACCTAGTAGAAGAGGAGGTGGTTCTAGAGTGAGTTTTGAGAGGAGCTAGTGGCTGTGGCTTGGGAAACAAGGAGATTGTTTGGTGGACTTGCGAGCACAAGTTTAGATCTTCCTTGGGTGTTCCTACCAGTGTGTGGATCTGGGCTAGATAGGGTTTCATTTGGATCTTGTGAGATCTTATGAAGTTTCTATTGTAATTGCATTGTATTTAGCTCTAACCTGGAAGGCCTTACAGCCGGGCATGTTGGATGAAAATATAATGATTCTATTATGAGTATTTGCATTGTGTGGATATAAATCTCTGTGTTGTTATTTATATTCCATTGCGTGGTTATTGGTTGGGGGCTAAGACATCTCCATTGGGGATCCTCCTGCCTTGCCCTTCATCAAAACTACACTCATATCTAAGGCTAGCAAGAATGACATCTAGATTATAGATAGTGGCTACACTCATCACATGACTGGTGAGAAAGAAAAGTTTAACACTTTTGAGTATTATAATGGTGGTACGGTAAGAATGGGTAATGATACACCTTGTCCAGTTGAAGGTAAAGGAACAATAATGCTAAATAACCTGATTAAATGTGAAAATGCTTATTGGGTAAAAGGATTGAATTATAATTTGTTGAGTGTTTCTTAGCTGAATAATTTAGGACACAAAGTAGCATTTGAGAATAAGAAGGCAAAGATCTTCAATGAATCAGGAAAACTGATTGGTACCAGTGAGCAGACTAAAGGTAACTTATTCTATCTGAATGATACTATCACCACTTGCATAAGGACTAGAAATGAAGACACATGGTTATGACACAAAATATTTTGTCATGTGAATTTTGAAAACATAATAAAAACAAGAAGGAGAAATGTAAGAGGCTTACCGACGATGACAAAGCTAGACAACATCATGTGCAAGAATTGTCAAAAAGGTAAAATGACTAAGTCTAGTTTCAAAATTAAAACCCATACATATGATGAAATTCTAGAATTCATCCATGCTGATTTATGTGGATCAATGAGGACAAAGAGTTATTATGGAGATAGATATTTTATTCTCTTTGTTGATGATTACTCTACAATGATGATAGTCATGTTTCTTAAAGTTAAATCTAAAGCATTCAAGATGTTTAAATAGTATAAGGATATGGTAGAGAAACAAAGTGGTAAGGATCTGAAATGTTTGAGATTAGATACAGGAGAAGAATTTATATCAGATGAATTCACTAATTTTTGTAATGAGCATGGTATAAAAAGATAGGTTTTTGCACCAAGAACCCCACAACAAAAAGGGATTGTTGAGAGAAGGAATAGATCAATAGTTGATTATGCTAAAACACTTATGATAGAGAAAGGCATCACCCAAATATTCTGGAGGGAAGCTGTCATTACCGATGTCTACACACTTAACAGAGTACAATTAAAGAAGGATACAAAGAAGACACCTTATGAGCTATGGTATGGTAAAACACCCAATGTAAGTTACTTCAAAATCTTTGGTAGTGAATGTTATGTCTTAAAGGAGGATAGAAATGGAAAGCTTGATGCCAAGAGTGATGAAGGTATTTTTCTAGGGTATTCCACTGAAAGCAAAGCTTATAAATGTCTGATTAAGGCTTCTAACAAAATTGTTGAAAGTGTAAATGTAAAGATAGATGAATTTGTAGAAAAGAATGAGCTGGAAAGCACAAAAGAGCCAGAGGACTACATCAATTTTGCATATTTTGAAGAACTCCAAAATCTACCCAAGAAAAAGTGCTTATATTCAAAACAACAAAATGTTGCAACCGACAGTCAAACTAATGTTACTAACGGTCAGGATAAAAATTAGAATAATATGCAAGGTGATGAAGAATAGAATGAAGATCAAAATAATGGTCAAGCTGATACCCAAAGAGCTGTACCTATACTTGCAAGATATGTAAAAGGAACCATCCAAAGATCCAGATCATAGGAGATAAGAAATCTAGTACAAGAACAAGAAGTAATTCTTTAAACTCAAATTGTTTAATTTGTGAGTTTGAGCCAAAATTTGTCAATGCTGCACTAGATAATGAAGAATTGATAAGTGTTATGAATGATGAGATTGAACAGATTGAGAATAAAAAGACATGGTCACTTGTGCTAAGACCAGATGACAAGAATGTCATTGGTACAAAATGGATATTTAGGAATAAGCTGAACGAGAGTGGAGAAGTCACAAGAAACAAAGCAAGAATAGTATGCAAGGGGTATGCACAAGAAGAAGGTATAGACTATGGAGAGACCTTTTGTCATGCCCCAAAATCTGGGCACTCAAACCTTAACCTAATGAACGTAAAATTTCTCTTTAATAATATATGTGATAATGTATAAAACAAAATTTCTTAAATCTACCATAAGTTCTCTATTTATATTATGGTTGAGTTATAAAATAATAAAAACTTTACTATAAGGGTATTACTTTCCCAATCTAAATAGTTTTATTACTAGGACAATTTATTTAGAGAGTGGGTGTGTACCCAAAACTCCCTCTAAGGCCTGCCTTATATAGGCATTCTTCCTAAAATATCAGGAGTCATAAATGCAAGGAAGACTCTAATCCATCTACTCTCCCCACTTGCCTTCTTCATAAATGGACTTCAATGTTGTAAGGAAAGAAGGGATGGCTTAACCAAAGTCTTCCAACTCTCTAAATTCGCCACTTCCCAAAATGGTAACTTTAGGGGAGTCATAAATGATTTTCAAGACTCTTAATGGGCTGAAAATGACCCCTAATCCCTAAGGTACCAAGTAGGGTAGTTATTTTTGACCCTAGTTACTCCCTAGGATCCCAAATGATATTCCTAAACTCCACCCAAGGTTAACTCTCGAAAATCCAACCTTCAAGACTCAATCTAATCTCTCTTGAGTCATCCTTATCTTCCTTGACTCAATCTCATCTCAATCTTATCTTCCTAAACCTTAGGGTAAGCATTGGGAATATACTAGGTAACTCTTGGGTAAAGTTAAGCCTATGCTAGTCACATTCACTAGCCATGCCAACACATAGAGTGCACATGTGTCAAGTGACACAAAAATTTTACATTAGCATGACTCTTTACACATTTACTTAATTAAATAAATTACAATCATACACCACATTTTTATGAATAAAAATACAATACAACAAGGTCCATGTCTCTTTATATAGACAGGGCCTTAGCATCACAGTTTTCTCATAGGTCCGTTCCTGAATCCCCGATTAGTACCATGGTCAACTTTCTTGTACACTCATTGCACACATTAGTAGGTCCAATTAATCAATAATTTAAACATATCAAGATACATAATTTAAGTTAAACACACATTCACTCATGTTTGCATCGATGATTGATTTAACTTAAACAATATCTGCATCTAATCTATTTGCATAAACATAACTCTTAATAAATTTGCATACTGATATTATCTGACAGCCACATACTAATCCAATATACTAAATCATCAAAACTAAGTCCTAAATGTAAATCTGCATCTCAAACATAGAGTATTATATAGATTCCCTGATTACATATTCAAGTGTTGTTTTACAAGTAAGGGTTTCAACAATCCTTAAATTTTTACATATATCCCAAAAGTCCAACTATAACAAAATTAGTTTTGACAAGAGAACACACAAGAGAAAGATAGTGCTAATCTAGATCGTGGTGGGGTAGGCCTCACACCTTTGCACCCATTGCTAGCATACAAGGAGTAAGAATATTTCTTACTTATGCTACATTCAAAGGATTCAAAGTATATCAAATGGATGTCAAGTTAGCATTCCTAAATGGAATACTTGAAGAAGAGGTATACATTGAGCAACCATAAGGGTTTGTCAATCCAGACAAGAGAAACATGGTATGTAGACTTCACAAAGCCTTGTATAGATTGAAACAAGATCCTAGAGCCTGGTATGAATGACTTCATTCCTATCTAATAAGTATTGGATTTGTAAGGACAAGTGAAAACAATAATATTTATTTGAAGGAAGATACTGATGCTAACACTTTGATTGCTAAAATATTTGTTGATGACATCATATTTGGAGGCAATGATATTCTATACAAATAATTTTCTAATGACATGAGCAAAGATTTTGAGATGTCTATGTTTGCAGAGATCAAGTTCTTTCTTGGTCTATAGATCATTCAACAAAGTGAAGGTATTTTCATTACACAATCCAAATACATCAAAGAGGTCCTAAAAATATTCAAGATGGAAGATTCCAAACCACTTGGAACATTAATGTCTACTGGATGTAAGTTAACATAGGAGGATAAGACAATAAAGGTAAATTAGACTTTGTATAGATCAATGATTGGAAAACTCATGTATGTTGTACATACTAGACCAGATATTGCACATGTAGTAGGAATTGTTGCTAGATTTTCTACTAACCCTAGGGAATCACATATGACTATTGTGAAAAGAATTGTAAGATATCTAAAGAACACTAAGGAATTTGGCTTATGGTATAAAAGTGAAGGAAAATTTGAACTAAAGGTGTTTACCAACGCTGATTGAGCTGGAAATCTTGATGACCAAAAGAGCACAACTAGATGAGCATTCTTTATGGGTGACAGACTTGTCACATGGATTTGCAAGAAGCAAGGATGCATCTCTCAATCCACTACAGAAGTAGAATATGTTTCTACTACTGCAAATTGCTCAAATATTGCATGGATCAAACAGTTACTGGAAGGTATGAATATGAAGATCTTAGAACCAGTAATTATTTATTGTGATAACACTAGTGTAATAAACATTTTCAAGAAACTAGTCATGCATTCCAAGACTAAACACATTTCCATCAAGTGTCATTATTTGAGAGAACAAGTTCAAGAAAAGGAGGTGATACTTGAGTATGTGCAATCAAAAGAACAACTGGCTGATATCTTCACCAAGCCACTGCCCAAGGATAATTTTGAGTACTTGAGAAAGAGACTAGGGGTCATACCACTATCTTCCAGTTAGTAATATGACTAAAGACTACATCGGCCTACATATTATCAGAATATCAATCAAGTTGATGAAAGAAAAGGGATAAACCTCAAAAGATACATCTATATACAAATAGGTATATATCAAAACCGAGCACCAGAACATATTGTTGTATTGTTGATAAGGGAAATTAAAGGAATATATTATGGATAGGAGAAAAATGATTACTTGACATGAATGTTAGATATTTGTAAAATATTTGTTTGGCATTGCTTTCAAAGGGAGAGAGATTATCCATATTATCACATTCTTTTGAAAAAGGGAGAAAGATTATCCATTATTAGATTACTCCAATAGGGAGAGATTTTATCCTAAGGGAGAGTAAATTGTATGAAAGATGATGATTATACAAAGGGAGAGTTGCTGACAAAAGAAAAAGACATCAAAAGAGAGAAATTGATACAAGAAGAGGACTTGACACATCAGAAAATAAGAAGCTACAAGAATCAAATCTAAGCTAAAATAGAGCTTACCAGAGTTCAGACATTTATTGGTTATCAAACAAAAGGATTGGTAGTTTGATGAATCTCAACTATTGTATTTCATATTATATTAGAAACAGTATAGTGTGATAATATAGTATGTTTCCATCAATGCCAAAGGGAGAGATTGATGACATGTAACTGATTAAATGTTTGATAATGTTAAGTTGAAGATAAATGCAAAGCATTAAATTAGTTAATGGTTTTTATTGTCATTGATGTCAAATTGATATCATTTGTATAGTCATGTACATAATGCCAAAAGACTTCAGAGAATCAATAGAACAAAGGTTATGCTCTCGACAATTCCTAAAAGTCAAGTATTCACTAAGTGATAGACAACACTAATGGAGTGTACACCATCAGTAAAGGAAAAGAAGAAAAGTCACAGTGATACCCGACAAGCAGAAGATAGTGTTTCCCGATGAAGCAAAACCACAAGATGCCCGATGAGCTGAAAATAGAGTTGCCCGATGAGTAAAAATCTAATGATGCCCAGTGGACAAAGATCCTAAAGCTAACTGGAGTCATGCTGATGGAACTATCAGTTGTCATTGACAACTAATTGAAGAATTGACCGACGGAATAGAGAGTTCAGAAAATGACAAAATATCTAGCTTGCAAGAGCTAAAAGATAGACTTAACTAGTTGTTTTCTTTGTTTTATTCGACCCAAGCTAAGTAATTGATTTAAAGAAGTTTTGTACAATTGCAAAGAAGATAACTATGAGATAAATTAGGAGTTATGCTCAAAATCAAATTGGCTGGATTGTCTTTCATGCCAAGAATTAAGAATCAAGAATCAAGAAACAGTGAATATCATGTCTATCTAAGAGACAAGCTTAATTCATTTTCATAACATCAAATTAATGAAAAGGAGATTAAGGGGAGTGAATGAAAAGAGGATGCTAAAGAGAAACTGATGAAGAAGAACTTCATACAATCCTGATCAATCAAGATGAAGGAGAGCTAAAAAATTTAGCAGATACCGACGAATAGTGAAGCACAACATCACAAAGTAGAAAGTGTGGAGCACAAAGAATTGAATTGATACATTGGTCAGAGAGGTAATATACTAAAATAGATTTAAAAATCTACAGTTCAAAGTTGCATTAGAAATAGCTCGTAGTATTTCAGTTTAACCATTGAAGCATCAAGTCTCTTAACAGAGCATGACTTAACAGTCTTCTATATATTGAGGTACATTCCAAGGAGTGAAAAAAAGGTTGATTAATGAAAGTAGCAATGGATTTTCCCGATACCTACTGACAGTCTAAGAAGGAGGTTGATTCAAGGATGGTAGAAATATATGCCCGATACTAAGTGACAACCTCTATGTATAAAATCCTCTAACAAGGTCACACTTAACTATGTGTTTGTAACCTTTAACAAGGTTGGCTCCTAAAAGGGCTCACTTCAGAAGAGTGAAAATTTGGGGTACCGGTCCCTGTGGTTTTTCCCTTAACAGGACTTCCATGTTAAAAATTCTTGTATTATGTGTGTATGATTCATTTCCTTATTGTTTTGTATCTAACATAGTTAACACTGGATTAATCTGTATACTATAATTATTTACTGAGTTTTGGTAAATAGTTATACTACTTATCAATAATCAAGGATAATAAGGATAGACAAGGAAAACCGACAGACAGTTATTTATTATAAGTATTTCATGACATGCATATTATAGGGAATTAATAATCTAAGGTTTATTTGACTGGTGGTTAATGTTTGAAGGATAAATTTTTGAGGCCACTGATTCACCTCCCCTCTCAGTTATTACTAACAAGTTTTTTTGTTCGTATCAGCACTTACCACCTTATTAGGAACCATAGAATAACTCAAACCTTTAGGATTTGCGACCAGAGTGTGTGAACTTGGTGAGCTAGGGGGAGCCCTCACAAATATCAAACATGGGATGTTTTTTAATGTGACGACACTCATGATTACCACTCTTATTTGATTTCCCAACTCCAAGTGGTATGTGCCCATGATTGGGGCAACGGTCAAACAAGTAGTTAAATTTGTTTAAGTTTTGGTTTTTCCTCCCAGGTCTAGATTCAAAATTAGGCACATCTCACATGGAGATAAATTTAGCATTTTTTCCAAATCTGGATGTTTCTCTAACTTCATAGGAGCTAGTGCCCATCCAGGGCATCTTGGGTATGGGATGGTTAGTGAACATGGGAACTTGGCTCCTACTACCTTGAAAAACATCACGTGAAACCCTTCTATCAGCTGGCATCAACTAAGGTTTAGAAATGTTGTGAACATGAAAACGTGGGTTAACAAAATAGGGTTTTGTTGGCTGAACCACTACTTTCCCTTGGAATATTGATCATGAATCTGACTAAACTTTATTGGATGTCAAGGTTTTTTTCTTCACAAATGGGCATCTCTGAAACCCATATTCTATAAGTATAGAAAAGGCAGGTTGAATGATCATAGGACCCTTCAAAATATGGGCAAAATATCTATTAAGGTCGTCATCGTGCCTGTGAGACCATTTTTTAGGATCTATCGATAGATAGCTATGCAAATCCTTCTATATAATGGATTATTTCCATGAGCCCCCATGCCCCAAATGTCCTACTAATCCTGCACCTGCACCTTCTCCTACTCCTACTCTTGTACTTGCACCTGCACCTGCTCTTGCTCCTGTCATTTTTTTTAGGTTTATTTATTGTATCGCATGTGATACTTGATTTTGGATAACTTTAGTCTTATTGTATTAAGTGATTACCACATACCCTGCGACATGTGCAAAGGATGTAGGTTTGATGTATACCTGAGGGTATCACTTGTAATCTTGTAATTATATCTTTGATGTAGTTTTGTAATCTATTTAATCGATGAGTAATCTTTTGTTATGGTTATACCATTGAGTTTAGTCTTACATAATTCTACATCATGGAACCCTTGAGATTTTTAGCCTATGCTTGTATGTGTTCATGTGAGTAAATTGTAATTTATTCTACTTTGGTGTATGTTCTTGTTTGTAAACATAAAAAAATTATTCTTCAAACATAGTATCATGTTTAGGTTAATTCCTCTTGGGTTCCCTTGCGGGGCATTACATAAGTAGTCGGGTTTGCTTGTTCCCCACTTGGGTCATTCCTAAGAGATTTCTCCCTTGTTAGGCCCTCTAAAGGTTTGAATTGAAAATAAAATGGATTGGCAACAAAAAGGAGTCTAGATTTCTTATTTTCCCACAAGGGGAAAAGAACATACTCTCCTATCCAGTATCATTTTCTCCACACACACACACAAGACAATCTTAATTCATTCCCACAAGATTTAATTGTTTAAGACAAAGAAAATGAGTCTAGGTTTTTAATCTTCCCAAAGGGAAGAGGACATACTCCCCTAACACTTTCTTTGAATCAGACAAAAAAGATCCCTCTAGTTAATCTATGTGCCTAAGAAATAAAGAAAATGCTAACAAGCATGATTGTTTGGTCAATTTTTTTTATTAAGGCAACCTACAAGAAAAAACATGAGTAATATTTTGAATTGATATATTTGAAAAGCGGTGCTACAACAAAACTAGTTAGTATTTTTTGAAAGTTATCCTTTCACAAGTGTTATAAGCACAAAACTACTCAAAAAGCTGTTAGCAAATGATAGAATTAGAACAGACAGAACCCAGACTCTGATTCTGTATTTTTTATGAAATGAAAGAGTGCAGTGAAAATGCTAGAAAACATAGAGAAACACTAAAAAGGCAATACCAGCGGAGATGCTATTTTGTGAAGTAAGGATGTTGAACAGTGATTGATCTAGACCACCATTTGCGTAGACGCTGAAACAAGAACCAGCATTTGCATAGACATTTTTTATCTGCTAAATCAAAGAAACACAACAAAAAAGTTACTATTCTCCCTTTCTTGGTTTTCAAATTGTTCATAAATACCTATGTTAAGATTGCCCAAACCCTAAAAACTAATATTCCCTAATGATTAATCAAGATTTTTCTTTTTAAATAAATTTTGACATTATAACTGCTTGCAAAATGGATCTCTGCTAAAAATTGGAATGATAAAATACTAAAAAGCAGCAGAAAATGTTATAAAACTTGTTAATCAAAGGGTTAGGGTTGCAAAAAATGGTTTGTATCAGAGACACTGGTTCATGAAGCGCAGATGCTAATTAAGTGCATAGGTTGGACGATGGTTCAAATTCAACTGATGTTTGTGTAGACTCCTCTTTGTAAAATGTAGACATTGATCTATAAAATCTGATGGAAATGAAAGAAAAAGAGAAAGAGAATAGAATGTTAAATGGACATGGGTCCCACCAAGCATGCCAGAATGTATACAAGGAAAATATCAGCTTGCAATAATCCACTAAAACATGAAACCATTAGAGGGTTAGCATCCAAAATTCAAATGAGATAAAATAAAGCATGAAAATACAAAATCATCCTCATTTCATCGGATAGAGCTAAAACAAGATGCACCAAAGAGGCTTTTTTGATTTTCTCTCTTATGGAGGTGTGAATGTGCTCTCTTAAACACAATATTAAGACTTCTCCAAGTAGAAATTGATTAAGATTTTGATTCAAAATGCAACAAGGATGGATGGAAGAAGGATCCAAGAACTAGTATAGAGCGACTAGTCTCAAACTTCTCGAAATGATCAAGCAACAATGAATTTGAAATGTAAAAAAAAAAGGAAAATATGATTGATTTTACCAAATGATCCTAGCATGTAACATATAAATGATTTAAGCTTAAAAAAAATGAAACTAGTAATGAAAAACCTAGCACAATTCTAGCATAATAACAATAAGAAAGATGAGAGAGTGATGGAATGCACGAGAGGAAGGCCTATTTTATAGAATTGAAAATGAAATGGACAGTTGAGATTAAGAAGTGGAAGGGAGATGAGTGGCTAAGATTGAGGGTTGGGTTGGAAAAGTCAAAGGGGATGGTGCACATGTTTAGAGGCAAATTGCCTTTTTAATCAAGGCTAGGGGATTATTAGCAAGAGGTGGGATTTGAAAAGGGATAAGTGATTTAAATAAAGTGTTTTTATTTAAATCAATTTTAGAAGAAGTTTGGTCTCATGGACGGATTTTAATAAATATGAGTTTATTAAAAAGGGGATTTTTGAGAGAAATGTATTTAAATAAAATATATTATGATAGTATTTATAAAATATGTAAATACCATAGATGAAACTGATGTCATGTAACTGATTGAATGTTTGACAATGTTAAGTTGAAGATAATGCAAGGTATTAAATTAGTTAATGATTTTGTATTGTCATTGATGTCAACTTGATATCATATGTATAGTCATATACATAAAGCCAAAGACTTCAGAGAACCAAAAGAACCAAGGTTATGCTTTCAACAATACATAAAATTCATGTATTCACTAAGTGACAAACAACACCAAAGGAGTGCACAGTGACAAGAAACACCAAAGGAGTGCACACCATTGGTAAAAGAAAAGAGGAATAGTCAAAGTGATACCTGAAAATCAGAAGATTGTAAGGAAACTCAGGTGCGGAAATAGCTTCCTACGCTAATCTCTATAGGAAAGTATTGTGCAAATTCTTTTAAATCCTTACAATTACAGATTCGTTAACTAATTTTAACAAAGATATTGCAACCACATACCATGCATACAGAAAACAAAGAATGACACAATGATATACCCTGGGGAAAACCTTTCAGTAAAAAACCCCAGCACTCCAAAACCTGCACAATGTATTGATAAAAAACTATTACAGTTACAATACACTTGCAATGCAAGTTCTTTCAGAATATTTCAAAACCCTTGAAGACAAATCATGGCAGCATAAACAATTCCAACAATACACTCACATCACATCTATTCACAACCCTAACAAACGCTTATATCATGCACTTCACTTTTTAGGGCTACTCCAAAAGATAACCGTATTAGGGTTTTACCATTCTCCGAGAAAATAGGAAACCCAAAAATTTTTTTGGGGCGATGCCCCGAACCCCACGATTGGGGAAGAGTGTACAGTACTCAAATTTATCAGTTTCCACATGTCTTCACCTGTCATTGAATCTTCCTGACATAGCTCTTACGTGTCATAGGAATCCGTCATAACCATTTTAGCCATGATCTCCTTACACACAATTCAAGATGCCGACACATCAAAATTATTTGCAAGAAATA
>MU228055.1:1569942-1601141 GCA_018584345.1 Thuja plicata | reverse complement strand
CATCACATCTCTTCGCAACCCTAACAAACGCTTATATCATGCGCTTCACTTTTTAGGGCTACTCCAAAAGATAACCGTATTAGGGTTTTACCATTCTCCGAGAAAATAGGAAACCCAAAAATTTTTTTGGGGTGATGCCCCGAACCCCACGATTGGGGAAGAGTGTACAGTACTCAAATTTATCAGTTGCCACATGTCTTCACCTGTCATTGAATCTTCTTGACATAGCTCTTACGTGTCATAGGAATCTGTCATAACCGTTTTAGCCATGATCTCCTTACACACAATTCAAGATGCCGACACATCAACATTATTTGCAAGAAATACATTTTACAAAAAAAATAATAAGAATAGGAATTATCCAAGGTTGAGACACCTTATTCCTAACAAAGATAGTGTTGCCCGACAAAGCAAAGCCACAATGTTTCCTAATGAGTAAAATTCCAATGATGCCCGATAAATGGAGATCACAAAGCTAACTAGAGTCTCACCGATGGAACTGTCAGTTGTCACTAATGAGTAACTGTAATGGTGACCGATGGAACAAAGAGATTAGGAAATGACAAAATATCTAGCTGGCATAGCTAAATAAGGACTTAACTGGTTGTCTACTTTGTTTAACTTGACCAAAGATAAGTGATTGATTTAAAGCTAATTTGTACAATTTTCAAGAAGATATCTATGAGACAAATTAGGAGTTATGCTTTAAATCTAATTGGCTAGATTTTATTTCATGCCAAGAATCAAGAATCAAGAAACCATGAATATCATGTCTATATAAGAGACAAGCTTAATTCATTTTCAAAATGCATGAAAAGGGGATTAAGGGGAATGAATAGAAAGAGGAGCTCAAGAGAAACTGATGAAGAATAACTTCATACAGTCCTGATCAATCAAGTTGAAGGAGAGCTAAGGAAATCTACAGACACCGATGAACAGTGAAGCACAACATCAGAGAGCAGAAAGTGTGGAGCACAAAGAATTGAATTGATACATTGACCGGAGAGGTAATGTACTTAAATAGATATGAAAATATGAAATTCAAAGTTGCATTAGAAACAGGTCATAATGTTTTAGTTTAACAATTGAAGCATTAAGTCTCTTAACAGAGTAGGACTTAACAATCTTCTATATATTGAGGTACATCTCAAGGAGTGTCAAAAAAATTTATTCATTAAAGTAGCATTGGATATGCCCGATGCCTATTGAAAGTATAAGATAGGCTGATTCAAGGATGGCAGCATTAGATGCCTGATACTAAGTGACAACCTCTATGTATAAAATCCTCTAAAAAGGTCACACCTAACAGTGTGTTTGTAACCTTTAACAGGGTTGGATCTTAACAAGGCTCACTTCAGAAGAGTGAAAATTTGTGGTACCAGTCCCAGTGGTTTTTTTCCCTTAACGGGGTTGCCACGTTAAAATCCATGAGTTATGTGTATATGATATATTTATTTACTATTTTGTATCTTACATAAATCATTTTAGATATATCAGTATACTCTACATATTTATTGTATTTTGATAAATAGATGACTTCTTATCGGTAAGCATTAAGAAGAAGGTTTAGTAGAGTAATCCGACAAGTAGTAAATATAGATAAGTTATTCAAGGTATTCATCTTATAGGAAAAAAGATAACTTGAGAAATGATTAATGGTTATAAGAGTTGAAGGGTTGATTTAAGGATTAAAATTTGAGGCCACTGTTTCACCCCCCTCCCCCCCCTCAATTATTACTAAAAATTGGTATCAGATCTTGTGTGCTTAGAAGGAAGGTTTCAAGACCTAAGACAAAGATCACAAGATGAAAAGATGAGATGTACCCAAGCTGAACAAAGATAATTTTGCCTCATGGAAGAGCAGGATAAGACTGGACACTTATTAGGTATTGGTAATGATGTTACTCAATTCCTAGAAACTGAATATGTGTTGACAATAAGAGCACCAACAGTTGAACAAGTGAGAGAGAAGCATGAACACAATGGTATGATGATAGAGCTTGCTTCCTCACTCCCCAATGCTGAATTTGAAGATGTCAAAGAATGAAAAACTACAAAGTAGATGTGGGACAAATTAAAACATGTACATGGTGGTGACAAAAATGTTTTGAGAGCCAAGGCAGAAAGCCTTAGAGGAAAGTTTGACGATCTCAAAATGAGAGAAGGTGAAAAAATCACTCAATATAGTAAAATAATCAAAGAGGTAGTCAATGTTATCCAAGGAGTTGGAGGTGTACTGGAAGAAGATATAGTGGTAAGTAAAATTCTAAGAAACCTACTGCCTACTTATACTATTAGAGTATCTTCCATTCAAGAAATGAGAGTAGTAGCAAATAACAATGTTACTCTAGATAGTTTAATTGGAAGATTGGTTTCATTTGAGATGAATAACTTTGATAATAGTGTCTTACCAAACATAGAGTCTACATTCAAAACTTCTATCAGAATAAGTAAATCAAGTCACAAAAACACTATGAGAAAAGATAGTGATAGTGAAAATGAAGAAGATGATCTTGATGAAATTGAAGCACTTATGGCCAGAAGAATGCAGAGAGGCAAAGGTAAATTACCACTTGTTTGTTTTAATTGCAAAGAAATTGTACACTTTGATGCAAGATGTACTAATAGAAGAAAAGATGACAGAAGCAATGACAGGTCTTTTGAGAAGAAGTCTTATAGAGGTGATTACAGAAGCTACCAACAATCAGAAAGAAGAAATACTCGAGACTATAAGGACAAAGGAAAGAAGGCTTGTTACCTAGCAAAATGCAAGGATGATGATACTGACACCGAATCTGATGAAGACATTGAAATGGTGTTTGTGGCTGTGAAAGATGATTCAGATGATGATGAAGAAAGCTATCTAGAAACAACTCTCATATCTAAAATTAGCAAAAATAATATTTGGATCATAGATAGTGGCTACACTCACCATATGACCAGTGATAAGAAAAAGTTTGATACTTTTGAATACTATAAAGGTGGTTCAGTAAGAATGGGTAATGACACACCTTGTCTAGTTTAAGGTAGAGGAACAATAATGTTGAATAACCAGATAAAGTGTGAGAATGCTTATTAGATAAATGGATTGAATTATAATCTATTGAGTGTTTCTAAGTTAAATAATTCAGGTCACAAGGTAGCATTTGAAAATAAGAAAGAAAAAATCTTCAACAAATCTAGAAATCTAATTGGTACCAGTGAGCAGACAAAAGGTAACTTATTCTATCTGAATGATACTGACTCCTCTTGTTTGATTGCCACAAACGAAGACATATGGTTATGGAACAAAAGATTGTGTCATATGAAATTTGAAAACGTGATAAAAATTAGCAAAGAGAGAAATGTCAAAGGCTTGCCGATGATAACCAAGCCCAATAATATCATGTGTAAGAATTGTATAAAAAGGAAAAATGACAAAGTTTAGTTTCAAAAGAAAAACCCATACATATGATGTAATTCTAGAATTAGTCCATACTAATTTATGTGGACCTATGAGGAAAAAGAGTTATTATGGAGATAGATATTTTATTCCTTTTGTTAATGATTACTCTAGAATGATGACAGTTATGTTTCTAAAAGATAAATCAAAGAGACTATGGTAGAAAAATAAACGAGTAAGGATCTAAAATGTTTGAGATCAGATAGAGGAGGAAAATTTATATTAGATGAATTCACTAACTTTTGTAATGAGAATGGAATCAAAAGATAGGTGTCTACACCAAGGAAACCACAACAGAATGGAATTGCTGAAAGAAGGAACAGATCCATAGTTGACTGTGCAAGGACACTGATGATAGAGAAAGACCTCACCCAAATCTTCTAGAGGAAAGCTATCAGTAGTGTTGTTTACACTTTGAACAGAGTACAATTGAATAAAGACACCAAAAAGACACCTTATGAGCTATGGTATGGATACACACCCAATGTAAGTTATTTCAAAAATTTTGGCAGTTAATGTTATATCTTAAAAGATGATAGAAATGGAAAACTTGACTCCAAGAGTGATGAAGGAATTTTTCTAGGGTACTCTACCAAGAGAAAGGCTTATAAATGTCTAAACAAAGCCTCTAACAAAATTATTCAAAGTGCAAATGTAAAGATAGATGAATTTGCAGAGAAGAATGAACAGGACAGCACTAAAGTACTAGAGGAATACAATAAGTTCACTTACAATGACAAACCCAACACCCTACCCTACCAACAATATAGAGATCCCAAGCAAAAATGCTTAAAAATAGAATAACTAAATGTTGCAACTGATGAGAAGGCTGCAAATATCGACGGTCGAGGTAATGATCAAAATAATGTGCAAGGTGATGAAGAACAAAATGAAGGACAACATGATGATCAAGATGATATACAAAGAGCTAGACCTGTACTTGCAAGATATGTAAGAAGGAACCATCTAGACATCCAAATCATAGGAGATAAGAAAGCTGGTACAAAAACAAGAACTAAGTCCTTAAACTCAAATTGTTTAATTTGTGATTTTGAGCCAAAATCTG
Source organism: Thuja plicata (assembly GCA_018584345.1). NCBI lineage: Eukaryota > Viridiplantae > Streptophyta > Pinopsida > Cupressales > Cupressaceae > Thuja > Thuja plicata. Next base: position 1,596,633 of record MU228055.1, on the reverse strand, counting down.
TAAATGATGCACTTGATAATGAAGAATGGATAAGTGCTATGAATGATGAGATTGAACAAATTGAGAAAAACAAAACATGGTCACTTGTGCCAAGACCAGATGAAAAGAATATTATCGGTACAAAATGGATATTCAGGAATAAGCTGAATGAGAATGGAAAAGTCACAAGAAAAAAAGAAAGACTAGTATACAAGGGGTATACACAAGAGGAAGGTATTGACTATGGAGAAACTTTTGAAACCGTTGATAGGCTAGGAGTGAGAATATTAATTTCTTATGCTGCATATAAAGGATTCAAGGTATATCAAATGGATGTCAAGTCTACATTCCTGAATAGAATACTTGAAGAAAAGGTATACATTGAACAACCATAAGGGTTTGTAGATCCAGACAAGGGAAACAAGGTATGTAGACTTCATAATGCCTTGTATATATTTAAACAAGATCCAAAAGCCTGGTATATATGACTTCATTCCTATCTTATAAATATTGGATTCGTAAGGACTAGTGAAAATAATAATCTTTATTTGAAGGAAAATATTGATGCTAACACTTTGATTGCTGAAATATTTGTTGATGACATCATATTTGGAGGCAATGATATGATATGCAAATCATTTTCTAATGAGATGAGAAAAGAGTTTGAGATGTCTATGTTTGGAGAGATCAAGTTCTTTCTTGGTCTATAGATCATGCCACAATGTGAAGGTATTTTCATTACACAAGCCAAATACATTAAAGAGGTCCTAAAAATATTCAAGATGGAAGAATCCAAAATAGTTGGAACACCGATGGCTATTGGATGTAAGTTGAAAAAGGAGGACAAGAAAACAGAGGTAAATTAGACTGTGTATAGATCAATGATTGGAAAACTCATGTATGTTGTACACACTTGACCAAATATTGTGCATGCAGTGGGAATTGTTGCTAGATTTTCTGGTAACCTGAGGGAATCACATATGACTGCTGTGAAAAGAATTTTAAGATATCTGAAGAACACTGAGGAATTTGTCTTATGCTATAGAAGAGAAGGCAAATTTAAACTTAAGGTGTTTACCGACACTGATTGGGTTGGAAATATTGATGATCAGAAGAGAACAACTGGAGGAGCATTCTTTATGGGTGACAGACTTGTCACATGGATTAGCAAGAAGCAAGGATGCATCTCTTAGTCTACTATAGAAATAGAGTATGTTGCTGCTGCTACAAATTGCTCAAATATTTCATGGATTAAACAGTTGTTGGAAGGTATGCATATGAAGATCTTAGAACCAGTAATTATCTATTGTGATAACACCAGTAAAACAAAAATTTCCAAGAATCCAGTCATGCATGCAAAGACTAAACACATTTCCATCAAGTATTATTATTTGAGAGAACAAGTTCAAGAAAAAGAGGTGATACTTGAGTATGTGCAATCAAAAAAACAATTAGCTAATATCTTCACCAAACCACTGCCCAAGGATACATTTAAGTACTTAAGAAAGAGACTAGGGGTCAAACCCTTGTCTACCAGTCACTAAAAGAATGAAGGTTGCATCAACCTACATATTATCATAATATCATTCATGTTGATGCTAGCAAAGAGATGAACTTCAAAGATACACCTATATATAGACAGGTGTCTATTAGAACCAAGCACCAAAATGTATTGTTGTATTATTGATGGATAAGGGGAATTCAAGGAATATATTATGGATGGAGAGAAATGATAGTTTGACATGAATGTTAGATATTTGTGAGATATTTTTTTGGCCTTGTTGTCAAAGGGAGAGAAATTATCCATATTATCACACATTCTTTCAAAAAAAAAATATCTATTAGCACATTACTCCAACAAGGAGAAAATTTATCCTTAGGGAGAGAAATTGTATGGAAATATTATACAAAGGGAGACTTGTAGACAAGAGAGAAAGACATCAAAAGAGAAGAAAAGTCAAGGAAAAGAAACTTTCACAAGGAGAGGACACAACACATTAGAATAAAGAGAGATGCAAGAATCAAATCTAAGCTAAAAATAGAACTTACCAATGGTAAGACATTTATCGGTTATCACAACAAAAGAATGGTAGTTTGATGAAACTCAACTATTGTATTTCATAATCTATTAGAAATAGTATAGTGTGATAATATAGTATCTTTCCATCAATGCCAAAGGGAGAGATTGATGACATGTAACTGAATGAATGTTTGACAATGTTAAGTTGAAGATAATGCAAGGCATTAAATCAGTTAATGATTTGTATTGTTATTGATGTCAACTTGATATCATCTGTATGGTCATATACATAAACCAAATGACTTAAGAGAACCAAAAGAACCAAGGTTATGCTTTCAGAAATATATAAAAGTCATGTATCTAGTAAGTGACAAACAACACCGAAGGAGTGCACACCATCGGTAAAAGCAAAGAGGAACAGTCACAGTGATACCCAATGATCAGAAGATAGTGTTTCCTGATGAAGCAAAGCCACAGTGTTGCCCAATGAGTAAAATTCCAATGATGCATGATGAATGGAGATCATGAAGTTAACTAGAGTCTCACTAAAAATACTGTCAATTGTTATCGACAACTAACTGTAGTGGTGACCGACGAAACAAAGAGTTCAAAAAATGAAAAAATATCTAGTTGGTAGAGCTAAATAAGGACTTAATTGGTTGTCTACTTTTTTTTACTCGACCAAAGATAAGTGATTGATTTAAAGCTGATTTATACAGTTGGCAAGAAGATATATATGAGACAAATCAGGAGTCATGCTTTAAATCTAATTGGCTGGATTTTTTTTCATGCCAAGAATCAAGAATCAAGAAATGAATATCATGTCTATATAAGAGACAAGCTTAATTCATTTTCAAAGTGCATGAAAAGGGGATTAAGGGGAATGAATAGAAAGAAGATGCTAAAGAGAAACTAATGAAGAATAACTTCCTGATCAATCAAGTTGAAGGAGACCTAAGGAATTCTGCAGACACTAACAAATAGTGAAGCACAACATCACAAAGAAGAAAGTGTGGAGCACAAAGAATTGAATTGATACATTGATTAGTGAGGTAATGTACTTAAATAGATCTGAAAATATGCAATTCAAAGTTGCATTAGAAATAGGTCATAATGTTTCAGTTTAACCATTGAAGCATCAAGTGTCTTAATAGAGAAGGACTTAACAGTCTTCTATATATTGAGGTACATCTCAAGGAGTGCTAAGAAGGTTGATTCATGAAAGTAGCATTGGATATGCCTGATGCCTATTGACAGTTTAAGAGAGAGGTTTATTCAAGGATGGTAGCATTAGATGCCTAATACCAACTGACAACCTCTATGTATAAACTACTCTAACAAGGTCACACCTAATAGTGTGTTTGTAACCTTTAACAGGGTTTGCTCTTAACAGGACTCACTTCAGAAGAGTGAAAATTTGGGGTACCGGTCCCAGTGGTTTTTTTCCCCTTAACAGGGTTTCCATGTTAAAATCCATGTATTATGTATGTATGATTCATTTCTTTAATATTTGGTATCTTACATAAATCATTTTGGATTTATTGGTATACTCTACATATTTACTATATTTCGGTAAATAGATGACTGCTTATCGATAAACAATAAGAAGAAGGTTTAATAGAGTAATCTGACAAGTAGTAAATTGATATAAGTTATTAAAGGCATTCATCTTACAGGATAGAAGATAACTTGAGAAATAATTAGTGGTTATAAGAGTTGAAGGGTTGATTTAATGATTAAAATTTGAGGCCACCGATTCACCCCCCTCTCAGTTATTACTAACAATTGGTATCAGAGCTTGTGGGCTTAGAAGGAAGGTTTCAAGACTTAAGCCAAAGATCACAAGATAAACAGACAAGATGTGCCCAAGTTGAACAAAGATAATTTTTCCTCATGGAAAAGCAGGATAAGACTCCACTTATCAGGTATTGGTAATGATGTTACTCAATTCCTAGAAACTGAATATGTGTTGCCCATAAGGTCACCAATGGTTGAAAAAATGAGAGAGAAGAATGAACACAATGGTATGATGATAGAGCTTTCTTCCTCACTCTCTGATGTTGAATTTTAAGATGTCAAATAATGAAAAACTACAAAGTAGATGTGGGACAAATTAAAAATTGTAGATGGTAGTGATAAAAATGTTTTGAGAGCCAAGGCAGAAAGCCTTAGAGGAAAGTTTAATGATCTCAAATTGAGATAAGTTGAAAACATCACTCAATACAGTACAAGAATCAAAGAGGTAGTCAATTCTATTCGAGGAGTTGGAGGTGTACTGGAAGAAGATACAGTGCTAAGTAAAATTCTAAGAACCCTACTGCCTACATATGCTATTAGAGTATCTTCCATTCAGGAAATGAGAGCAGTAGCAAATAGCAATGTTACTCTAGACAGTTTAATTGGAAGATTGATTTCATTTGAGATGAATAACTTTGATAATAGTGTCTTACCAAATATAGAGTCTATAATCAAAACTTCTATGAGATTAAGTAAATCAAGTCACAAAAACACTATGAGAAAAGATAGTAATAGTGAAAATAAACAAGATGATCTTGATGAAATAGAAGCACTTATGGCTAGAAGAATGTAGAGAGGCAAAGGTAAATTACCACTTGTTTGTTTTAATTGCAAAGAAATTGGACACTTTGTTGCAAGATGTACTAATAGAAGAAAAAATGATAGAAGTAATGACAGATCTTTTGAGAATAAGTTTGACAGAGGTGATTACAAAAGCTACATACAATCAGAAAGAAGAGATACACAAGACTACAAGGACAAAGGAAAGAAGGCTGGTTACTTATCAAAATACAAGGATGATGATACTGACACTAAATTTGATGAAGTCATCAAGATGGTGTTTGTGGCTATAAAAGATGATTTAGATTATGATGAAGAAAGGTATGTAGAAACAACTCTCATATATAAAATTATCAAAAATGATGTTTGGAACATAGATAGTGGCTGCACTCACCATATGACTGGTCATAAGAAAAAGTTAGAGACTTTTGAATACTATAAAGGTGGTTCAGTAAGAATGGGTAATGATACACCTTCTCTAGTTGAAGGTGTTGATGAGACTTTGTGACGAGGTCTGCCAACAAATGTAAGTTGTCACTGGGTACCAGGGTACTGGCCAACTTCACCTATTAAGGTTATCTAGGGAAATGAGATTCCCTGGGCCTTCAAGCATGCATGAGTTGGGTCTCGATAGTGTGGGATCTTAGTTGGGAATGTGACTATTTTGTTCGGGGGGATAGCTGGTTATCTTAGCTCATCTTCTCTGGGGATTCGAGTAAGCGGGGTTTGATCCAAGCATTCACTACCTTTACCAAATAAAATTCAAAAGATATTGTAGGGTTAGAAATATTTCATCTACCTATATTTATGCCAAACATTCAAAACATCAACCAAGCTCCAACATACTACACTAAATATTGAAGAAGTACAAAACCATCAGTTCATATTTAATCAATAGCGAGGGAAAAGAAGGTAGTTAATCTACTTAAAATATAAGAGTAGGGGACATAAAGAACATACAACACAAAATACCATTAATCTGGAGATCAGAATACTGACAACATCATTGATAAAACCCTTCCTTCTTCATAACATGTTTCCAGCAAGCATTGGTGCGTACAACAATGGTGGCTCCAAGGGAGCATCTAACTACTGAGAATCTCTAACAACTAAGGAGCATTGAGCTCTGCAACTAAGAACTAAGAAAATATGAAATTCTATTTAGCTATGGACTACAAAATCATTAATTTTTCTGACCCTTGGAATGAGGTTGGACTTATTATTTATACACAAGCTTTGACATAAAACTAACTTAACTTATTTTACACTTAAAAATATAATACTATTTCTAGTGGCTAGTACTACCTACACCACGCTACAAAATACCTTGAGATAGAAAAGGTTTGACATGTTAGAAGAATGAAACAAGAAAGTTGGAGTGGAAGAATCGGCCTTGAGAAGAGAGTAAGAGAGAAAGTAGAAGAAATCTTATCCCCTAGGGATCGAGGCTACATGCCTCATTAATGGGAAAGTGGCTCTCTATCTCTAATGCACCAGGTGTTATTTTGGAGCGGCACCTTGGGAAGACTAACCTGTCATAATCATCCTCTAAGAAGACATGCCTTGTTGTGGTTACCTACTTTCTGACACTTTTATTAACCATCTGATAGTGACCGATCGACTCCAAGAACCAAGATACTAGTCGCTATAAGAACACAAAATTGTGGGATCCAAAAATCTTGGATCCGGAAGCTTACACTCCCTAAAGAATGATTAGCTACAAAATACATCTCCTCATAATCATCTCCAAAACCCATCGAATTTGATTTTTCCTTGGTATCATTGAAGGTCTATAGGAGCACGGTGATCCCATCTCTATGGATGTCCTTGAGGCTGGCCCGACAGTATTTGGCCATATCTACCTGCTTGCCCAGATCTGGAACATTTGCCTTGAACTCTACAGCCATCTTAGCCATGTCATGACCTTTGAGCACCATGTGAGTTATCCACATCATCTTTGCTACACCTATCCCCTCTGAGGATCCATACTAAGACTCCATTAGCTTTTCAAACTTCCCTATGACATATTCTTTCAGAGTGCACATTTCAGTGATAAAGGGATCAACTTCAGATACCTTCGAGATAAATGAATTCTACAAATTAAAAGAATATTGAACCTCCTAGGCTTTGTTGCGCAAGGTACCTACCAGTTGCTTTATTACCCCCAATGTGAGGTAAAGTCTAGAGTGCTAGGTCTAGACAAAGTCAAAAGACTCCTCTCCCAAAATTTTGGCCTCGAAGACAACTTCTTCTCCGATGTTGATGAGTTCTTCCAACTAAGCCTTCCATGCTTCATAGTTTTCAATGTCTCCCTCCCAGATGGAGATAGTAGTTTTGGCCTGATGTAGGAAATTTCTAGCCACATATAAGTCTGAGAGTGTGGATACTAAGAAATGCCAAACTATTCCCACCTATTCTATAACCCATTCATCAACTGCCTAGGCCTTTCTTTTCATCACCGTTAGTGAATCTATGTAACCTTGAGGGAGTGGTGCCCTGCATGTGGAGACATACGGGGGAATGGCAGTAATAGGCTACACAAGCTTTTTCAGCATCCCCATGAGGTTTGCATTCTGTTCTTTTTCTGCCCTAAACTTCTGGGCCTCTTTTTCATAGAGAGCCTCCATCACCTTGGTTGCTTCTTTTAATAGGTCTAACTCGCACTATTTTCCTCTCTTCCCCATTGATACTTCAGTAATATAATATTCCTCAGCCTTATCCATAGCTTCATCTGGATTTGGGGAAGGTGTTATAATCACCACAATTATATCTCCACCTGGCCCAATCTGAAGGGTATGGACTGTCCGAGCATTCTTTTCCTTGGGAGGATTTTTCATTTGGGCCATCATCTCTGCCAATGAGAGATGAGCCTTAGGTGTTTCTAGGGCCTTCCTCTTCTAGGATTCTACCAACCATTGTGGTAGTAGGGGTGGCTTTGCTTCTAGTGTCCATTTGTGTTCTCCCCCTTTGTGGTTTTGTTGTGTCTCCCCGGTGTTGTGAGTCATCCCTGACTCCTTTCCTATGTTTTCAGGCCTGCCAGCAAGATTTGTCTCAATAGTGCTTATATCCTCTACTTCGACATCTACACCCTCAACATTGTTGGGGTCAACATCTATTTCCCTAGGGTTCTGTTCCCCATCCTGCTACTATACTTCATTAGTGTCATCTTCTGGAATGTCTTCTTTAATTGGTGCATTCTCTAGAGGTGGTGGAGGTATTAGGCCAAGATTCAATGTTTGATCTATTGTGATTACCTCACCAAATTTTTCCTTTGGAAGCAGCATCTGGAGTATGGAAGTTGGGGTTATGGTTGATCCTATTGGTCTGGTTCCCTCGACTTATACCGATTTCTCATCTTGCATTTTCCCTCTCTCCATGGTTCCTTCAACCTATATCTCCAGGACTTTAGAGATGTTCACCTGTTCTTCTTCTTTTCCTCCCTCTACTTGGGTTTCCTACTTTTGGGCAGTTTCCTTCTCTGAGATGTTCCTTTCGAGAGGGAGCGCCATTTCCTCTTGGGTAACTATCTCTTCAACTACCCTCCCAATATCTCCTTGCAAGTTCCTAAATTCATCAGTCCCAAATAAATCATCAAATTCATCATGGGGAGGGGAGCTCCCTGGGATATCCTCAGGTTCTTTATCCGTCTCCAAAGAGTCAAAAGAAATAATTTGTATTTCTTGGATGCTTGGCATCCCTAGTTCTGGCTCCACCTTTTTTTGATAGTTAGTATTCTTTTTATTTTTCCTAGTTACCAAAGGGGGCCCTACATCCATCATAGCTTCCCGCTCCTCCTCTTCTCTAGTCCCTATGGCTTGGACCATCAATCCTACCAATGAAGGGGAAGAGGGAGGATAGACAGGTCTGGTCATATGTAGCGGGGTGGCCAACCAAGTGATTAACTCATATTTCATTTTTTCGGAGACTACCAGTGTCTGTTACATTTGTTCAAATATGGGGTTTGCTAATGGGGTTTGTGACTGGGTCCCCATTATCCTTTTTCCTCTATCCTCCCCCCTATGAGGAGGTTCCAACCCTGGAAGTTGAGCCCTGCACAAATGGGCCAAATTTGTGTGTGCTCCTTGGGCATGCATTTTTAAAATATGTGTGGCTATGTTTGATCACATTGTTGGTGAGATCCTCAATTGTTGGACCTTCCTGGGTGTTCCAGTCCACTGGAGGGAGAGCCATCTTGTCTACTCCCTTTTATTTGTATTGTGGGTCCATTGTGGACATAGTATTTAAGAAGTCATCCAGGAATTTTTGAAGCTTCAGCCTCTCCATCATCCCCATTGTCATCAGGACAAAGTGCCAGCTCCAGACTTAAAACTCATCCTAGAAATCTTCCCAAAAATCCTCCATGTGAAATGCATGGGGATCTTATACCCGAAGAAGTGTTGTGGCTATTTTGCCTAGCACATCAAAGTTCTTCTATGCCAGATAGAATTCATTTAGGCCTAAGATTTTAAGCTCGTTGTCCACCTCTCTTGGCATGGTTAGACTACACAAGTGATTCCCACAGGTGACTGGGAATGGAAAATTTATTTATTTCTTCACCATGTAGAGGGTGTGTAGTTCCAAAATTTTCTGGTAGTACTCCAAAAGAATTATTTTGTTCCCATAGTGCTTGGGAAACAAATAGGGTTTCCCAGAGAATTCGGTCACCCGAATATAAGTATGCTACTGGAATTGAATGTAATAGTGGCCATAACTTCTGACCAAATCCATTGCCTCTTTGGAGAGGTAGTACCTATTATCCCTAGTAGGCATGAGGATATTGTAGTAAATGAAGGCATCATTTACTCGACAAAAGCTGAGGAAACTAGCCTCCCATTGGATTTGTGGGAAATAATCCTAGGGAGCCTTTTGACCCGGACTGACCTACAGTACACCTATTGTGAGTAGCCCATTTGTGATGGGGTGTTTCTATACAAGGTCCCAAAGAACCTAGGATGTCATGTAGAATTTGGAGGTCTGGGTGACCTGGAGGAGCTGGGAGTCCACATGATTTGAGATGATGGTGGCCGAATCGAAGTATTTCTCGCCGGAAGAGATACCTAGCAAGAAGTAGTACATCCATGCTGAGAATTCCCAGGCATGGGGTTGTCCAAAGATCCTAAATAATTCTATGATCCCCATCTATATGCTTTCCTTGAATTCTGATCAGGGGATTTCCAGCTTCATCCTTTTGGAGTCTTTCTTTGGTGTCTTCAGCAAGTGGTTGTTTAGATATTGCTGGGCCATGTGTTCCAAATCCATAAATTCCTGTAGGGCCAGGGACTAGGTGATAATGGCTACATCATCAAAATGGAGAATTCCTAGACCTGCCTAAAAATTTGCGGCATCCAAAGACACCATAGGAGTTGGATATCCAGTTGGAATTGAGGCAGCAAGAAAAACGGCCAGGACGGGCGAATTGTAGTGCACGACAAGAGTAAGAATAAGTTATGGGGCTTGCATGGAACATGGGAAGAAAGTAGCCTTCAAAATCCCAAAATTGTTGATATTGATAGCCAATGGGTCTCTGGCCATTCGTTGGATATACATCATTTTTACCATGACTTGCATTTATGCCCACATTCCAACGCTGGTGTCGGTGATCAACTAAACACTGGACTCAGTCTTTGATCCTGTGATAGTGTTTTCCTTAAAGTACTTCATGGTCAGGGGAAAATTTTCCAAGGCCCTCTCTATCTTAGTCTTGACAGCTACCCTAGTGACTATCATGGAGGGGAGATCTAGACTCCCAAGTAGAGAAGATGTGGATGCCTCTAACATAATTAATGAATTAGATGCCGACAACCTACAAGGAAAGATGACCATCATAATTTGTAAGACAAAAACATTACTCTAGGATCTGAAGATCTTACCACCACACCGCGCATCACACTGAAAATTTATTTCATGTCAAATCCTAGAAATGATATGCATATAATGAAGGCTTAGGAATTTTACCACCATCCAGGTCTTGGGGATTTCTGCATGTATGACGAAAGTGGATTAAGGGCTGAATGAGGACATAGGACCTGGGGATATCCCATAAAACTAAACATTGGGTGACATGGCTAGAAGATGAGCCATACTTAGGATGACATGGGTGTCACATGGCCATGTAGTAAATAGGAGTTATGGCGATAATGCTGACAAATGTCTGAACACATGCGAAGCGGAAGCCACTTCGCTAGGTTTGAATGCGTGCATGGGAAATAAATTTTCCATTATGACTAACTCGATGGAGGAGAGAGAAAACTACCATGGTTGAAACCAGCAAGGAGCCAGGTCCACACCAGGTGGTATTCTATCAAGAAGGCAAGCTCACAAATTCAGGAAAACATGGGAAAGGGCACGGTGAGCTTGACATGATATCGGGAGGATATACATAAAAACTATAGCTGAGTATAGAGGGCCAAGGGATGAAACATATACACACAATTTACAGACATTTACACAATATACAAAGTAGCTACATAAATGTACAGCACATAGGAAACTAGCCTAAATTACAACTACACTGAGGGTGGACAACCCTCTGCTAGTGCCAACCCGCCAACGGGAGGCGACTGAAAGACAAAACTAGAAACAAAATTCCCAAATGAAACCAGAAGCAAACAAAAAACATAAAGAAAACAAAAAAACCAAACAAACCAGAACCAGAAAACTAGATCCTAGAGAAAAAATGCCAAAGGCTTACTTGGAGTGCAAGAGATGTAGAAAGGATGAACATTGAAGTTCTGCAACAAGCTATCTTCTAAACACCATGAACAAACACCGTGAACCACCTGCTAAATGTTGCTAATCATTGCTAATCACCAGAATAATCAACACTTAAATGCTTCAAATTTGCCTCAATTTCTCTGGTAGTTTACCTTAGGTTTTTTTATCATGGTAAATGTGAAAATGATAGGTAACTTCTATTTATACCCCTAGGTTAAAAAGTGTGGTACATTTCTCACAAACTCTAGAACAAGAAAAACCCCAGACTCTAGGCCTAGGGATTCCACGTAACCATACCTTCTTACAAAAAGAAGACATCATGGCAGAGAATCCTGGAGTTTAGAATCTGGCTCTGAGGAGAATAAACTCTGGGATTGGGTCCTGGAGACACAAGAAGATAAAAATTGAAAGAAAAACAAACCTTGCAGAAGAAAATCGTGGAGGGAAAATAAAGAAAAAGGAAAGCAAGGCAGAAGTAAAAGAAAAAAAGGGGCACCCAACATTCTTCTCACAAAATATAGGGATGGGTATGTAGGGCATAAAAAATGGTGACTATCTAGGATGAATGCCTTAGCACATTCAAGAACAGCAAAATCTCTGGTTAGCAAAACTAGAATCAAGCGTTACTTGGAGCATCCTTCTTGCAAGGTGCGAAGCATCTAAGAAAATCTAGCTCATACGTGATTCAATCCTTGGTCTTTTGTTAGTTGTGAAGCATGTGCTTTGAAAGGAAATCAAGCCGATGACCTTAGGGAGAAGTAGAGAAGAGGCACTAAATATATCAAACCAAAGTCATCAAATCTTGTTTGTTTCCCCCGGATACTAGAATTTCTCCCTTCTTCAGTTATTTCCTTTCTTTTCTTTCATTTTCTTAATGGGAATATGGTACTTCTTTCACATCGGACCTTAAGCTTAGCCAATTTTTGAGGTGGTACTTCTTTCACCTTTCCATCCAATTCAAATTTCCAAATGGGGAAGAGAACTTCGAACCCAGAAAGAATTTAAATCATTTTCAGACTTGGGCCAACAAACTACTGTGATCGATCTATTCTCAGTGTGTCTGATTACTTGTTTCTTTGATTTTGCTTTAACTAATTTACAGACTTCCAGGAGATGAATCTGATGAAGATTACATATCCTATTACCAAACTTACAAAATAACTCTAGAGTGCGGACCAGTTCCACCATGCTAACAATAGATTCCTAGTTCACCATAATGCAGAAGGTACCACCCCGGAGACTAGATGTTATGCGAGGCATACCAGTCTAAAAAAGGGAGCGAAAAACACTAGGAACCAAGAAAAGGAATAACAAAGCCAAAAAAAAAAATGAAAAGAGAAAGGGGTAGTCCTGAAGGATAGCCAAAAAAACTATTTACAAGGAAGGACACCCCAAACAGAGCACCGCGAAGGATATTTACAAGCAGGACTTTACATAAAATATAATTCTAGACAAACTCACCTCATTTGAAATAATGTTTGAGAAACTGTCCATTAACTGGTAATGGAATGGATTCTCTAGTCATGGTACTAAGGTGATAATTATTTTCCCCATAGATCTCAGATATCAAGTATGGCCCAAGCTAGAGCTGTTGTAATTTGGTGTGCTTTCCTTTCTTTTCTCGAGCCTTGTCCCACAAAAGGACTAAGTCCAAGATCTGAAAGGCCTTATATTGGGCTCTTCATTCAAACCATCATTTCTCTATTTCTTGGTGATGTGAAAAGTGTTCAAGGGCTATGTCTCTTTGTTCTTCCATTCGGACCAAATTTAGGAGCCAAACTTCCACGATGTTGTCCCGGTTGCCAAATTCTTGCATGAACTACAACACTGGGATCTGTAAGTTAATGGGGAACACTATATTTTGGCCATAAACAAGGTGGAACAAGGAATTCCCTAGGGCCACCTTTATATGGATACAATCTTCCCAGAGAGCAAATCTAAGCTTTTGGTGCTAGTCCTAGGGATTCTATTCTAATAGATGTTTGATCACCTCAAGTAAAATTTTATTGGTTGATTCAGCAACACCATTCCCCTAAGGGTAATAGTTGCTGGAGAGCTTCAGAGTGATCTTTCTATCATAGGTCCATTCAAATAATTGTGCCAAAGAAAATTCTAGACCATTGTCACATACTATAGCAAAAGGCATTCCAAATTACATGATGATGTTTTCTTCCAAGAATTTTACGACTACATCTGCCGTGTTATTTTTACAAGGGATCACTTCAGACCATCGGGTGCAATAATCAGTAGTAGTCAAGATGCACCAGTGATTGGTAGATGAGTTGGGGCTGATTTCCTAGGTAAAGTCAAATTCCCATTGGGTGAAAGGTCTAGCTTCAAAGACTGGCTGCAAAGGTATTGCCGGGTTTCGCTCATGATGTGCCACAGTTTGGAAAGTGTGGCATTTCCTAACATGAGTGTAGATTTCTTTAAAGATACAGGGCCAATAGTATCTGACCTAGAGGATCTCATGGGTAGTGGCATCAGCTGAACCATGCCTGGTTCCAAACTACCCATGGAATTCTTTGATTATCTTTGCAGCTTGAATCCTATGAATGCACCGGAGGTACACTCCCTCATAGTTCCTATGAAAAAGCGTGGCATTTTTTTATCATGAAGTGTGTTCTTTTCAATCGTAGCGCACGATGTTTTTTTAGAGGAAATCCCTCTAGAAATTTTTTGTTAAACAACAAGTACACTAGGTTTGTGTACCATAGATCCTGAGTGATGGAATCCACTATATATGCTTGACATTCAATGTGTGGAGTCTCTTTTGCCATCGCTCTACATAGTCCCTGGCCTTAGACTATCTTCATGGGTTACATTTTTAGATCATACTCTTGGAGGATGGCCATCCATTTTCCTCATCCTTCACCCAATTCACTCTACCTCAACAAGGATTTTACTGCCTGGTCCGGGATGATAGCATGCACTTTTCTCTAGAGAATGTAATGCCAAAATTTCTTCATGGCATGAATGAGAGAAAAGGCCTATTTTTCCAAAGGTGAATACCAGACTTTGGCATTCTTAAAGGGTGAGCTCATGAAAGCTATCAGGCGTTCTTCCACTTTGATCTTCTGGGTCAAAACTACCGTGGCAGAATGCAGTGAAAGAAAGGAATATATGTAAAAGGGGAGGGAATAGTCTAGATTAGCCAAGACTGGGGCCTCCGTTATCATTTGTTTAATCTGGGAAAACAACTACTTTGTCTCAGGGCTCCACTTAATCTTAGTATCTTTCTTCATCATTTCATTAAGTGGCTTTATGATCTCGGTGAATCCTGTGATGAACTGCCAGACAAAATTGATCTTTCTAAAGAAAAATCTCATTTCCTTCTTGCTGTCGAGCATTTGTAGGTTTAGTAGTGCTTCAACTCTCTCAGGGTCAATGGATATACCCTTCTCGAAGACAATATGCCCAAACAACTTCCCTTCAGTGACCCCAAATATGCATTTATTAGGGTTGAGACATATTCCATACTAGCAACACCTCTCACAAATCTAGGCAAGGTGGGTGGAGTGATCATGCCTATCCCAAGAAAAGTTGGTCAAATCATCCATGTAGATGATTATACACCGATTCACAAGCCCCTCAAATGTAATGTCCATAGCCTTTTGGAATGTGGCCCCTACATTGATCAGGCCAAAGGGTATTCTTCGATAGGCAAACATTCCCCACTTGGTGGTAAATGTTATCTTGTCTTAATCCTCATATTTAAGCATGACTTGGTTATACCTGGAGTACCAATCCAGGAAAAACATCATTTTTGATCCGTTCATGATTTGCAGTACCTCATTCAAAGAGGGGAGAAGGTGATTATCTTTCTTGGAAGCTTTGTTTAAATTTTAGAAATCTACGCAAAGGTGGATCTCACCACTTTTCTTCCTCACAAGGACTAGGTTGGCAACCCATGTAGTATTCCAGATTGGAAAGATGATCCGGGATGATAGTAGGTTTTGAACATCCTAATGAATTAGAGGCTCTATTAGTGGGTTTACCAACCTTTTCTTTTGCCAGAAAGGCTTAGCGTTAGGTTTCAAAGGGATAGTATGAGTCATAATGGATATATCATAGGTTTTCAAGTCCTCATACCCCCACGCGATTACATCAATGTATTCTTGAAGAACCTCAAGAATCTTCTCCTTCTCCTTTGGGGAGCAAGAAGTGCCAATGTGTATCCACTTTTCTTTATCGACCTGGCCGATGTTCACTTTCTCAAATTTTCCTCCCTCATAGGAGGATGATATCTTTTCCCATCCCTGAAAGTCTGAGTCAAATATTCTTTCAAGTGCAACCATCCCCTTAGGGATGCTGTTGGTTGGTAGGTCCATGATCCCATCATCTTCATCACCCTATCCTGTATCATCGTGATCTCTCTCTCTCTTCCACTATCTAGTCCTCAAAGACACCAACATTGGCCATAAAGGCCAGGATATGTTGATCATCCTTAAAGACCTGAAAATGGGTGACATTATCTAGAATAGATAGTGTGGGGACCTTCTCAATAGAGAATTTCTAGACTCGGGAGCCAACCATTGGCTCAAGAGTGTTGGTAGAGACAACAAGGGTATTCGAGACATAATTTTGTCTCCAAGGAATAAGATGAATGTTGAAGGCATCAAAATCTTCAATAAGGCTCCATGCCTAATCACGGTATGTGGCCAACCTTTTGTTGTGACAAGTGTATTGACTCTGGAGCTACTTAACAATCAACTCTGAAATCACCCAGGGCCCAGAGGCAAGTGATTCCTCATACTCTATGATGTTGTTTGTACAATTGAACTGTAGCCTATAGGATGTGAGGAAGGATTTCCCCTATGGGTTGATCAATTCTACTCCAACCCCATAGCCTTGTTTGGATCGGGACCCGTTGAACTTAAGGGTTAACAATTCATCATTTGTTGTCTAGAGGTGGGAAGGTGAAGTTGTCTTTGGATTGTTCTTGGGAAGGTTGGGAGAGGTTTCCTCCAGTGCTGATGATACGTAGGTGAGGCTTGCCTCCAAAGAGATTTCTAGTTGGGATCCCTAGACAAACGGTGCTAAAGAGGTTCTAATAGCAAGAGTATTGGGTCCCAAGGAATCAACTATGTGTTCTTCCTTCTGGAAGGCATCGATGTCTCAAGTAGTAGTGGTAAGGCAAGTCTCACACTCTAGCTCCAAATGTTTCTGATAATGCACCCGACACCAACTGTCAAACAAGAGTGTGGCAGGGGTCACTGTAGTACCATAAAAGTTAACCTCAACCCTCTATTTTTCTTCTAGGTCCCAGGTTCTCTGAGAAACTATGGGGTCCTCCCTGGGTGTGAAATCAAATGTTAATATCTCAAGGCATTTGTACACCCCGGGGGAAGTCCCAGAGAAGAGGACTTCATTTACCCTCCCCACTTCAGTGAGGTCCTGTTTCATTCGGGGCTCACTTTCAACTTGGATCGGGTTAGATTCTCCCTGCCAAGGGAGCCACAAGTGGGAAAAGTCAGTGGAAAAATACCCATTAAGGGACTTAGACCAATTGTGACTTAGTAACATCCCATAAGTCTCTAGGATGTCCACCACCTGGATGTCAATCACACTGGCTATCTTGGGGTCCTGGATGAGTTGGATCCGGACATTCTTTAGTTCACCCACCATTTTTATAGTAGTTTTATCCAAATGGATTAATGCACCGTTAGATGGGGTGGGGTGAAATCTGAGCTTCTAGCATATGGATAAAGGCATGATGTTTCCCGAAGCCCCAAAATCAACCAGGTAATTGTGTATATTCTTTCCTTGTATGTTTAGCCCAAGTAAGAAGGGAGGATCCTCAGTATTTCCTTAGTAGATAGCCACATTGGCATCATCAAAAGTGACAGTCTTGGGTGGGTGACTGATGGCTTCTAAGTTTTCCCAAGAGCTTCAAAAGAGACTTCTTCTACTCGGGACAATTCAGAGAAACCTCCATCAAGGTCATGGAGGTGGTAGTTTTTTCTAATGCCTTCATGATGTCACACCTTCCTCTCAGGAATTGGTGGCTTCCATCGGCCAAGTCCTTAGCTTGGTTAGAGCCAGGGCCTTTTAAAGGGATGAACTGATCAGTCGTGTTGTCCTAGGAAGGAGTATCTTTGGGAGGTGTGGGTGTGTAAACTAGTCCTTTACCATCCTAACTCTGAGTGTTGTAGGGAGTCTATGGGTTGGTGAAGGCATTGGCCTCAAAGGCCAGAATAGATTCATCATAGAACCCCTATAGTTTGGATTCCTCTTCATCTTCTCTATATGCTCCAAAGAAGACAGTCTCATAGGTAAATGCACTATGAGTAGAATCTTGTATAGGAGGCTCTGGGGGAGTGATTAGAAGTTTGTTGTCTGTCTAGTTGGGAAATCATGAAGACTTTCTCCAGCGTGGCACAGTTCACCTCATTATGAGAGCTTGTGTCGTACAATATACACTAGTTAGTCATTGGCTAGAAGTACATGATAGGCATGAAATGGGAGGGTCCATGCTACCCTGATTGGTGTTTTGGTTTGAAGGAGTACCTCTAGTGTTGGCATGGTTTTTCCATTGCTATTGATTGGTCAGGGCCCATTGTTTAAATTTCTTCCTCTCAAATTGTTATTTTGTTGGCCGAAGAAAATATTCCCTCTCTGGGAATTGGTGTGGTGGGGTGCAAGGGACCTCGTCTTTAGTTGTTCCATGTCCACAGTCAGTGAGGGAAACAATCACTGGAGGGATTTAGCCTCTTTGAATAGCTGAGTGTTCGCATCACAATGTGATGATTATTTTTTGTTCCCCAGGAAAGTAGCAGCATTCACCAAAGTCGAGGGAAGCAATCCTCCAGCCACAAATGACTAAAAGAAAGGCACTCTAGAAGGTTGTGTCTGTGGTTGTTGCATTTGTTATGGCTGGTTCCAAGGAAAGGATTTTAGACCCGGTGTTGTCTGAACTTGGGATGCATATATGTACCAGGCTAGCTGGTATATTAGTGGTGGTGGGGGATTCATGGCCATCATGGGGGCACCCATTGCCTAATTGGGGTTACATCCCCCAGCATAAGAAGTTTCGCAGGGTAACATGTTAAAGGACATGTTTTTCCCAATCCCGCCTGGAGATTTGTTGAGACCATGGGACAACTCCAAGGATAGGTTGTAAACTTTTTCCAGAGTATCCCGGTCACTCAGGGTGGTAGTTCTTCAGAGGAGAGTGGCAATGAAAGGGTCCATCACATTTAGGTAGGTCTAGATGGATACATAAGTAGATGGGATGAAGGGACCCATGCATAGCTTCAAGGGGTGTTGGAACCAGTGGTTGAATGTTTTAAGGGGATCATTTGGTTCCTTCCTACTAGAGATGAAGTGGTTGTGGGACCATGTTGGGTCCACATGTACATGGAAGGTGGCCAATAAGGCTTCCTCCATGTCCTACCAACTATTGATGGAGTTGGCGGGAAGGTTAAGGTACCAGTTCAGCTTGTTCTATCCCAGGGACACAGGGAACATGTGGGTCACAACATCTTGATGTTGGATCTGGTGTCAGTTCATGGCATCTTTTTATTTGTGCAGATTCTCTTCTACTGTTCATGAGCCTAAGTGCTCATATTGAGGACAAATGTTTTCTGGGTGCCTAGGAAGATCATTGGCTACACCAGGAAAAGTTCCCATCAGGGACCCAGTGTTGCCAAAAGATGAAGCCATCAGGGGTGTTAGATTTTGAATAGGTTGAGTGTTAATTCCCAGGGTCATTTGGGGGACTTGGGTATTCTAAGCTATAGTAGATCCCCAGACAATGGTGCCCAGTTTGTCTTTCGGGGTCTGTTTCTTTCGAGTAGGAGGCTCGAGTTCAATAACCCTTCTGGGATTGGGAGCTGATCTAAGGACTCTTTTGAATATCATGGGTGAAAATGATCCAATCCCACTAAAGGTCTAACTCCTAAAATAATGGCTTGGGGAACCCTCGGGTGGTGTAAAATCAAAATCCTTAGAGGGGTACAAGTTCATTCTGTCCTTCTAGCGCCAGTTTCTTTTGATGGGACTTTGTGACCGAGTCTGCCAATAGATATAAGTTGTCACCAGGTACCAGGGTACCTTCCAACTTTTCCTATAAAGGTTGTCTAAGAAAATGATATTCCTTAGGCCTTCTAGCATGTGAGAGTTGGGTCTCGATAGTGTGGGAGCTTAGTTGGGAATGTGACTATTTTGTTCAGGGGGAATAGCTAGTTATGTTGGCTCATCTTCTCTAGAGATTTGAGTAAGTAGGGTTTCCTGCAAGCATTCACTACCTTTACCAAATAAACTTCAAAATATATTACAGGGTTAGAAATATTTCATCTACCTATAGTTGTGCCAAACATTCAAAACATCAACCAAGCTCCAACATACTACACTAAATATTAAAGAAGTACAAAACCATTAGTTCATATTTAATCAATAGTGGGGAAAAAGAAGGTCATTAATCTACTTAAAATATAAGAGTAGGGGACATAAAGAACATACAACACAAAATACCATTAATCTGGAGATCAGAATGCTAACAACATTGATAGAACCCATCCTTCTTCATTAACATGTTTCCAGCAAGCACTGGTGTGTACAAAAATGGTGGCTCCAAGGGAGCATATAACTACTACGAATCTCTAACAACTAAGGAGCATTGATCTCTACAGCTCAGAACTGAGAAAAGTTGAAATGCTATTTAGCTATGGACTGCAAAATCATCAATTTCGTCGACCCTTGGAATGAAGTTGGACTTATTATTCATACACAAGCTTTGACCTAAAAATAACCTAACTTATTTTACACTTAACAATATAATACCATTTTTTGGTGGCTAGTACTACCTGCACCACACTACAAAAGACCTCGAGATAGAAAAGGTCTAACATGTCAAAAGGATGAGACAAGAAAGGTGGAGTGGAAGAATCAGCCTTGAAAAGTGAGCTAGAGAGAAAGTAAAAGAAATCTAATCCCCCAGGGATCGAGGCTACATGCCTCATTAATGGTAAAGTGGCTCTCTATCTTTGATGTGTCAAGTGTTATTTTGGAGTAGCGCCTTGGGAAGACCACCTATCAAAATCATCCTTTGAGCCAATGTGCCTTATTGTGGTTACCTACTTTCTAACACTTTTATTAACCATCTAATAGTGACCAGTTGACTCTAAGAACTGAGACACTGGTTGCTGAAAGAACACAAAATTATGGGATCTAGAACTCTGGGATCCAGAAGCTTATGCCCCCTAAAGAATGAATAGATACAAAATACATCTCCTGATAATCATCTCTAGAACCTCAATAATTTTATTATTCCTTGGTATCATTGAAGGTTTGTAGGAGCCAAGTGATCTCATCTTTGTCAATGTCCTTAAGGCAAGCCTGGTGTTACCTGGCCAAATCTACCTACTTTCCCAGATCTGGAACATTTTCCTTGAAATCTTTGGCCATCTTGGTCATGTCGTGACCTTTGAGACCATGTGATTTATCCATGTCATCTTTTCTCCATCTATCCCCTCTGAGGATCCATACCGAGACTCCATTAGCTTTTCAAGCTTCCCTATGACATATTCCTCTAGAGTGTTCATTTTAGTACTAAAGGGATCAAATCCAGAGACCTTTGAGATAAATGACTTGTACAAATTAAAAGAATATTGAACCTCCTAGGATTTCTCGCACAAGTTCCCTACCAATTTCTTGATTACCCCCAATGTGAGGTCAAGTCTAGAGTGTTGGGTCTGGACAAAGTCAAAAGACTCCTCTCCCCAAATTTTTGGCCTCAGAGACAACTTCTTCTCCAATGCCAATGAGTTCTTCCAACTGAGCCTTCCATGATTCATAGTTTTCAATGAATCCCTCCTAGATGGAGATAGTAGTTTTGGCCTAATGTAGGACATTGCTGGCCGCATATAAGTTCAGGAGTGTGGATACTAAGAAACATAGGATGTTTCCCACATGTTCTATAGCCCATTCATCAACTACCTGTGCCTTTCTTTTCATCGCCCTTAGTGAATCTATGTCACCCTGAGGGAGTGGTAGCCCAGTTGTGGAGACATCTGAGGGAATGGTAGTAATAAGTTGCACAAGCCCGGTCAAAAGCCCAATGAGGTTTGTATTCTTTTCTTTTTCCACCCTGAACTTCTAGGCCTCTTTTTCATAGTGAGCCTCCACCACCTTTGTTGCTTCTTTTAATAGGTCTAACTCACCCTATTTTCCTCTCTTCTCTAGTGATACTTCAGTGATAGAATATTCCTCGGCCTTAGTCATGGATTCATCTACATCTGGGGAAGGCATTGTGATCACCGCAACTGTATCTCCACCCAGCCTACTCTGAAGGGTATGGACTGGTCGAGCCTTCTTTTCCTTGGAAGGATTTTGCATTTGGGCCATCATCTTTGCCAATGAGAGATGGGCCTTAGGTGTTGTTGTGGCCTTCCTCTTCCAAGACTCTACCAACCATTGTGGTGGTAGGGGTGGCTTTGTTGCCAGTGTTTGTTCCTATTCTTTCTCTCTGGGGTTTTGTTGTGTCTCCCTAGTGTTGTGAGTCATCCCTGACTCCTTTCCTATATTTTTAGGCCTACTAGAAAGATTCATCTCAATAGTCCTTGCATCATCTACTTCAACATCTGCACCCTTAGCATTATTGGGGTCAACATCTATTTCCCCTAGGTTCTATTCCCTGCCCTATTGATATTCTTCATTATCCTCCTCTGCTAGAATGTCTTCTTCAATTGGTGCATTCTCTGGAGGTGGTAGAGGTATCAGTCCAAGATTCAGTGTTTGATCCACTGTGATTACTTCATTGAATGTTTCCTTTGGAAGTGGCATCTGGAGCATGGCAGTTGGGGTTACGGTTGATCCCGTTGGTTTGGTTCCCCCGACTGATGCTGATTTCTCATCTTGCATTTGTCTTCTCTCCATGGTTTCTTCAACCTATATCTCTGGGACTTCAGAGATGTTCACCTATTATTTTTCTTTCACTCCCTCAACCTGGGTTTCTAGCTTTTGGGCAGTTTCCTTCTCTGGGATGTTCCTTTCGAGAGGGGGCATCATTTTCTCTTTGGCAGCTATCTCTTCAACTGCCCTCCCAATATCTCCCTGCAAGTTCTAAAATTCATCATTCCTAAATAAATCATCAAATTCATCATTGGGAGGGGAGCTCTCTAGGATATCCTCAGGTTCTTTATCTGGCTTCTGAGAGTCAAAAGAAAGAATCTGTATTTCTTGGATGCTTGGCATCCCCAGTTCTAGCTCCACCTTTGGTTGAGAGTTAGTCTTCTTTTTCTTTCTCCTAGTTACCAAAGGGGGCCCTACACCCATCATAGCTACCCACGCCTTCTCCACTCTGGTCCCTATGGCTCAGACCATCAATGCTACCAATCAAGGAGAAGAGGGAGGATGGACAGGTCTGGTCATACGTACCAAGGTGGCCAACTACGTGATTAACTTATCCTTCATATGCTGGGAGACTGCCAACATTTGTTGCATTTTTTCCACTATGGTGGTCACTGATGGGGTTTTTGATTAGGTCCCCATTATCCTTTTTCCTCTATCCTCCCTATGTGAGTAGGTTCTAGCCTCAAAAGTTGCGCCCCACACAAATGGGCCAACTTTGTGTGTGCTCCTTGGGCATGCCTTTTTAAAATATGCATGGCTGCATTTGACCATGTTGTGGTTGAGATCCTTAATTGTTGGACCTTCCTGGGTGTTCTAGTCCACTAGAGGGAGAGCCATCTTGTCTACTCCCCTTTCTTTGTATTGTGGGTGCAATATGGACCCAGTATCGGAGAAGTTGTCTGGGAATTTTTGAAGCTTCAACCTCTCCATCATCCCCATTGTCATTCGGATGAAGTACTGGCTTCGAACTTCAAAATCATCCTAGAAATCTTCCCAAAAATTCTCCATGTGAAATGCATGGGGCTCTAATACCCGGGGAAGTGCCATGGCTATTTTGCCTAGCGGATCAAAGTTCTTCCTTGCCAAATAGAATTCATTTAGGCCCAAGCTTGTAAGCTCATTGTCCGCCTCTCTTTCCGCGGTCAGACTACATGAGCAATTCCCATAGGTGACTAGTAAAAAAACATTTATTACTTTATTCACCATGTAAAGGGCATGTAGTTCCAAAATTTACCAGCAGTACTCCAAAAGAATTATTTTTTCCCATAGTGCTGGGGCAAAAAATAGGGTTTCCCGAAGAAGCTAGTCACCAAAATATAAGTATGATGTTGGAACTGAATGTAATAGTGGCCATAACTTCTGACCAAATATATTTCCTCTTTGGAGAGGCATAACCTAGCATCCCTATTAGGCATGAGGAGATTGTAGTAAATGAAGGCATCATTTACTCGGCAGAAGCTGAGGAAACTAGCCTCCCATTGGATTTGTGGTAAATAATCCCAGGGAGCCTTCTGACTTGGACTGACCCTGAGTACACCTATTGTGAGTAGCCCATTTGTGATGGCAGGTTGTTATGCTAGGGCCCAGAGAACATATGATGTCATGTAGAATTTGGAGGTTTGTGTGACCTGGAGGAGCTGGGAGTCCACATGATTTAAGATGATGGTGGCCCAATCAAAGTATTTCTCACCGTAAGAGATACCAAGAAAGAAGTAGTACATCCATGCTAAGAATTCCCAGGCATGGGGTTGTCTAGAGATCGTGAATAATGCTATGATCCCCATCTTTATGCTTTCCTTGAATTCTGATCATGAGATTTCTAGCTTCATCCTTTTGGAGTCTTTCTTTGGTGTCTTCAGCCAGTGGCTATTAAGATATTGCCGAGCCATGTGTTCCAAATCTATAAATTCCTAGAGGGCCAAGGACCGGGTGACGATGGTTGCATCATCAAATTGGGGAATTCCTAGATCAGCTTGAAAAGTTGCGGTGTCCAAAGACACCATAGGAGTTGGATATCCAGTCAGAACTGAGGCAACGAGCATGCTAGACCAGATGGACTAATTGTAGTGTGCGGGCAAAGTAAGAATAAGTTTTAGGGCTTTCAAAAAACATGGGAATCAAGCAGCCTTCAAAATCCTAGAATTATTGATATTGATGGCAAATGGATCTCTGACCATTCATTGGATATACATCATTTTTACCAAGGCTTGCATTTTTGCCCACATTCTGACACTGGTGTTGGTGATCAACTGAACACTAGACTCAATATTTGATCCTATGATAATATTTTCCTTCAATTAATTCATGGTCAAGGGAAGCTTTTCCAAGGCCCTCTCTATCTTAGTCATGATAGCTGCCCTAGTGACTATTGCAGTGGGGAGATCTAGACTACCGGGTGGGGGAGATACAAATGCCTTTGGCATGATTAATGAATTAGATGCTGACAACCTACAAGGAAAGACAACTATCAGAATTTGTAAGATGAAAACATTACTCTAGTATCTGGAGATCTTACCACCGTACTATACATTTGCTCAAAAGTTAGTTCATGTCCAATCCCAAAAATGATATGCATATAATGAAGGCTTAGGAATTTGACCACCATTTGGGTTCCGGGGATTTCCGCATGTATGAAGAAAGTGGATTAAGGGCCGAATGAGGATATAGGACCTGGGGATATCCCAGAAAACTAACCATTGGGTGACATGGTCAGAAGATGAGCCATACTTAGGCTGAGGTGGGTGTCACATGGCCATGCCATAAATAGGACTTATGGTGATAACATCGAAAACTATCTGAACACGTGAAAAGTGGAAGCTACTTGGTTGGGTTTGAATGTGTGCATGGGAAATAAATTCACCATTAAGACTAACTCGATGGAGGCGAGAGAAAACCACCATGGTTGAAACTAGCAAGGATCGAAGTCCACACCAGGTGGTATTCTATTGAGAAGGCGAGCTCACAAATTTGAGAAAATATGGGCAAGGGCACGGTGAGCTACACGATATCGGGAGGATATACATAAAACTACAACTGAGTATAGAGGGCCGAGAGCTAAAAAATATACACACAATTTATAGACATTTACATAATATACAAAGTAGCTACATAAATGTACAACACATAGGAAACCAACCTAAATTACAATTGCATAGAGGGCGAACAACCCTCTGCCAGTGCCAACCCACCAACGGGAGGCTACAGAAAGACAAAACCAGAAACAAAAAACCCAAATGAAACCAGAAGAAAAAAAAAATAGAAAGAAAACAAAAAAACAAAACAAACCAGAACTAGAAAACTAGAAACCAGAGAACAAACGCCAAAGGCTTACCTGGAGTGCAAGAGATGCGGGAAGGATGAACGCTAAAGTTCTGCAACAAGATATCCTCTAAATACCATGAAAAAATATTGCAACCCACCTGCTAAACATTGCTAATCACCAGAATAATCAACACTTAAATGCTTCAAATTTGCCTCAATTTATTTGGTAAATCACCTTAGGTTTTTTATCATGGTATATGTGAAAATGATAGGTAACTTCTATTTATACCCCTAGGGTAAAAAGTGTGGTACCTTTCTAGCAAAATCTAGAATAGGAAAACCCCCAGACTCCAGGCCCAGGGATTCCACTTAACCATACCTTCTCTCAAAAAGAAGACATCGTGGTGGACAATACCAGAGTCCAAAATCTGGC
Organism: Thuja plicata; assembly: GCA_018584345.1. Taxonomy (NCBI): domain Eukaryota; kingdom Viridiplantae; phylum Streptophyta; class Pinopsida; order Cupressales; family Cupressaceae; genus Thuja; species Thuja plicata. Next base: position 1,570,795 of record MU228055.1, on the reverse strand, counting down.
TCTAGGGAGAACAAACTCCAGGACCGGGTCCTAGAGACACAAGAAGACAAAAATAGAAAGAAAAACAAACCTAATGGAAGAAAAGGCCAGAGGGAAAACAAAGAAAAAGTGAAGCAGAGCATCATGCAAACCAAACAATAACTAGGATCCTTTCTGATCCTTTCAACATCCATTCAATAATATCTTTATATAGAGGCATTTTATGAGGTAAAACACAACATGTTTGAACACAAAAACATCAACCTTTCTCCATTTACACATCCTAATTTATTTATCTCATTCCATTATTCATAACTTTTTGTTTTGAAATCCTATTGACAAATCCTTTAGTGGGATTGTTCAAAATCAGTCCTTATAAAACATATATAAAGTAGAGACTCAGAACACATTTCAATTATAAGTTATGGTCTCTACACCAACAGCCATATTTTCTGTCATAAACCAGAAGAAAAACATCAAACCCTACCTAGGGCATCTCATATCTTTCTCAAATCGAATCCAAATTACACCAAACCAATTTTAGATTAACCGTGTTTGAGTGTAGTTTCATAATTTGTAAGCCATTAATTTTTCCAATCCTTCTCCAACATTACATAATGATTTGGTTCAAAAATACAATGATATATAAAGTCTTTTGACATTCCAAACCTCTCTAACTACCCTCAAAATCGATGGAAACCACTTTTCACCTTCTTTTGCATTTTGACAACATTTTTGCTTAAAAAATTTTGCAACTTTAACTCAATGATCTTAAAACTTTGTAATAACCTTAGAATCACATCAAAAACACATATTAATGACCTTTTACATCATTTTACCTATTTGACCAATCTATTCCCTAAATGGACAATTA
>MU228055.1:1547066-1567378 GCA_018584345.1 Thuja plicata | reverse complement strand
TGACAATTTTGATAAAATGGCTCATTTAGCCTTACATCAATGGGCTCAATACATCACACATGACCTTATGAAATAAAGTGAAATAAAATGGATCATGTTATTATGTTTTCCATCTTTGGAACCTCCTAGATCATTTCCTTGTAAATAGGTTCTCTTGCACCAGTATGTCCTAAAGGTGGATTTAACCTTCTTTAGGTAGTGAGCCTCTTTTTTCCCTTGACTCCTAACAAGGTTTGTCCTTTAACAAGGAATGTTTAGTGTATGTAATAATCAACTCCTAATAGGGCTAAATCTCTTAACAGGGATACTATAGTTTCAGTGCATTATTTGTGGGTGCTAATTCCCACCATGGTTTTTCCCCTTAACAAAATTTCCTCAAAAAAAAATGGTTGTTTTATGGTGTTGATGTTAACGTGTTCAGAATTGCATTTATCTTTTGATTGTTAAATGTTAAAGTTTAAAGAGTTGGCACACAACTAATTCACCCCCCTCTCAATTTTTTTGGTGGACTATTATTGCCGACAATTAGTATCAGAGATTCTTTTCCTTAGAGAGAAAGCTTAACTAATTGAGGGATCTTGAAGATGGCATACTATAGGAAGGATAATCTAAAGTTTGATCCTGAAAAGCTTGATAGTTGGAAAAACAAGATGAGAACTCATTTTGTGTGTTTGGGAATTGACTACTCAATGATTACAAAGAAAGATGAGTCGATCAAGAATGAAGATGAACTCAAAAAAGCTACTGATGATGAAAATAATTTGTTTTCTTGTAACATGGTTGCAAGAGAAGCTCTGATTAGTGTTCTCTCTAAAGGTGAATTCATAGAAGTTAAATGTTTAGATTCTGCACATAAAATTTGGTCAAGATTAAAAGCACTATATGAAGGAGATAAGTTTACCATGTAGGCGAAGTTACAGAACTCAAAGACAAGGATGGAAATTCTAAAAAATGAGAGATGATGAGAATGTTAGAGAATATATATAGAGAGTTACTGAGGTTTTTATTTTTATTAGAAACTATGGAGGCACATACAAGGAAGAAGAAGTTATCGTAAAGATTCTTAGATCTTTGACACCTATTTACAAAACTAAAGTGCAAGCAATAAAAGAGATCATACCTTTGACAGTAAAATTCAAGACAGAGATGTTGATTGCAAAATTAACTACCTTTAAGGCTATAGAGCTGGGAGATTCATTAATCTAAGTTTGAAACAACATTCAAGGCGACAGTGCATAATAATAAAAATACTTTATCAGGTATTGTGAGCACCAATAGAAGTGACTTACGATAAGAGATTGATGAAAATGATGATGATTGGGAAAAGATATAGTAAGAAGAAAAGAAGTTAGATGAAATTATGGCCCTAATCACTACAAGAGAAAAGAGAGGTAAGGATAATTTTGAAGGAAGGTTACCTCTAAAATGTTTTTCATGCAATAAGATAGGTCATTTTGCATCTAAATGTTCTACAAGGGTTCCTAAACATAAATCTAAGTTTCATAGACCTAATTACTCCAAGGATAAGGAATGTTACTATGCTAGTGAAGGTGTGTCTGATGATGATTTTGTACATTATGATAAAATTGGATTTATTGTTATTAAAGATGATGAACCTATTCATGAAGAGAAATACTTAGTTTCACATGTTGAAAATAAATTTGAATGGATCATAGTGATGCAGGGGCATATAAGGTTCTTGGAAAATTTGTTGAAGTCATATTTTTTGTTTCTTTGGAGCTCAGTTGAAGGATGGAGTTATTGATTGGAGTACTCAGTTGTAGGTTGCTCGGTCTTGGTGGTAAGATGCTGGATAACTATGGTGGGTTCTCAATTGGAGGTGTTGGCTCACCGATAATCTCAGTTACTTGTGTTGGTTCTGCTTCACCAACGGGACTCTGTCGCTATTGTTGGTTTGGTTTCACCGACGGGTCTTGGTGACTATTTCAACTATTTCTCAGTTGTCTTACCAATTTTGTTGTTGTTTCTTAGTGGTCTATTTTACCAAGTGGTGTCTATTGCTAGGTGGTATGTTTCACTGAGTGGGTGTCTTTTGCTTAGTGGTCTATTTCCCCAAATAGGTTTGATGGCTTGGATCTATTGGCTGACTTATGCATTTAATTTGGGTTGTGGCATTAATGTGGGATCTCTCTTTGGAGATTGTGTGTACCTAAATTTGATGGCATTTAATATTTGTTTACAAGCTGACTTTTGGCAGAGTTGTATAAATAAATAGGTTTGGGTAGAGTGTTAGGGGGTAGATCATATGGGTGATTTGATGTAATATCTATAGATCTGAGATAGTGGAAGAATGCTTGAAGAAGTAGTAGCATGTTGGATTAGGAGGAAAGAATATTTCATGGTGTCTTATGATCACAAGTTTAAATTATGTCTTGGTGTTCCTACCAGGTTTTTGTGTGGTGTGTCACAAAACTGGACTAGTTTGGAAGGTGGAGTTGAAGCTTGCAAAGAAATTGTATGTATTGGAAGAAGGTAAATGCCCTCATGCTTGTATAAGATCTTGGTGATAGATCTCAGTGTGATTTATTTATATTTGCCTGTAACCAGGAAGGCATTACATCTTGACATGTTGCATGTTATTGAATCTAAAAATGAAAATAAATTGATATGAGTTTCCATATCTTGTGTTGTTGTTTTTCATTTATGTTTTTCTTTTTTTTTTGGCTGCAAGTTTGGATAGTTCTTTATTGGATCCTCCGAGCTTGACTGCATCAAGTGGTATCAGAGCTGGTTCATTTTGTCTAGGAGATTGGTTTGGAGATCTTTATTCCTGAACTTGTGAGCCATGGCCTAGTTGTTCGTGAGGTGGCTGATGGTAGATCACACTTTCAACAACTTGGAGGTTGTCATAAGGTGGTCTTGTAGAGGTTTTTCTAAGATCTGGAGAGATGCCTCTGAGAAGACTGGACTATGGGATGGTTGATTGGATTGTTGAGGATCTGCTAGTTGATATCTATGGTGAGATGAAGAAAAAAAAGACTAAGGTCTTGGAAGAGATTAGGGATAATTTTTTTGATCTTGGTAACCCTAGATCTATTTTTGTTGCAGAGGTGGTTGGTTTTCATACGCAGATCGATGGATCTGATATGGAGATTGTAGAGCATCTTGTTGTTGATGATGAGATTGTTGATGAGGAGGAAGATGTTGATTGCTTTTCTAATCGGTATGAGGTTGTGGATGAGTTTGGTGAAGATGGTGGACATCTTGATGTGTTACTTGTTGATAAGCTTGAATGCTTTGATGATGGTGATGTTGGAGAGTTTCAGACTGACTTGGTTCAGTTGGATGTGCTGGTATGGAATTTATTGTTCTTCACCTTAAGGATGTGGAGATTGATGGTTAAGATGAGGTGGTGGATTACTAATTTTCTTCTGGAGTCTAAGTGTGGGAGACACTTCTTTTGTTACCATGGCTATTTGATGGAGGGGCATCTGAGGTTCTTGGAAAATATATTGCAGTCATATTTTTGGTTGCTTTGGAGCTCGGTTGAAGGATGGAGTTCTCGGTTGGAGTACTAAGTTGTAGGTTTCTCGCTTTATGGTTGGAGGTGTTGGTTCACCGACGACCTTGGCTACTTACGTTGGTTTTTCTTTACTGGTGTGACTTGGTTGTTGTTGGTTTGGTTTCACCAATGGGTTTTGGTGACTATTGGGGTTGTTGCTCGGTGGTCTATTTTATCGAGTGGTATTTGTTGTTCAGTGGTCTGTTTCACTAAGTGGGTTTATGTTGCTCAGTGGTTTATTTCAATGAATGGGTTAGATGGTTTGGATCTATTGGTTGACTTGTTGGCTAAATTATGTATTTAATTTGTGTCATGACATTAATGTGGGATCTCTCTTTGGAGATTGTTTGGAACTAAATCTTGTGGCATTTAATATTTTCTTACAAGATGACAGGTGGTTGAGTTGTATAAATAAAGAGGTTTTGGTAGAGTGTTAGGGGGTAGATCAGATGGGTGATTTGATGTAAGATATGTGGATCTGAGATAGTGGAAGGAAGCTTGAAGAGATAGTAGCATGTTGGCATTTAAGAAGATTGATTGGTGGCTTGCTAGCACAAGTTTAGATTATGTCTTAGTGTTCTTACCAGGTTGCTATGTGGTGTGTCACAGAATTGGAATAGTTTGGAAGGTGGAGCTGAAGCTTGCAACAAAGTTGTATGTATTGGTAGAAGGTAAATGGCCTAATTCTTGTAGAAGATCTCGGTGATATATCTTAGTGTGATTTATTTGTATTTGGCCATAACCGGGAAAGCCTTATAGCCTACCATGTTGAATGTAATTGAATCTAAAAATGAATATAAATTGATATGAGTTGCCATATCCTATGTTGTTGTGTTTCTATTGTGTTTTTCTTGTGGTTGGCTACAAGTTTGGATAGTCCTTTATTGGATCCTTTGAGCTTGACTACATCACATAGCCAATTTTCATTAACATCATATGGTTGGTGATAGAAACAAGTTTATTAAGCTAACTAAATATGATGGTGGTGTAGTCAGATTTGGTGACAATACTCCTAATTTTATCATTGGAGTAGGATCAATTTCTCTTGATGGTAAAACTAATACTATAGTAAGAATATTTTCCCTGTTAGGAGTTTACAATACCCTGATAAGGGTTCACCCAAATTAGAAGTGACTAGTACCTTGTTATAAGTACAAATAGACTTGTTAGGATCTACCACGCTAGAGGATTTAGAAATTTCTTCTCAAAATTCACCCTGTTAAAGGATTCATACAAAATACTTGTTAAAGTATAGCCTATTAAGAGATTTAACATGCTAACCTATCAGATTAGCCTTGAGAAATGAACTCAAATAACTGATTTGGAAATGGCACTTCTTTCCTGTAAGATCCTATTCAAACTTTCAATACGCTTCCTTTACCTCTTATCACACCCACAAAAAAATGATCTTCCACCCTAAATGACATGATTTAGATTGCATTCATATCACTATTCTTAAGTCAATTAATACCTTAAAAAACAATCTATAAGTTATCCCAACACATTGACCAACCACGTGAAAATCTAAACCAAACAAACCTAACATGTTGGCCCAAAATGTAATACAAGTATTTATTACAAAATAATGATAATACCTTAACCTCCTTGACCATCTAATCATCGGGAACCAATCGGTAACTCAACTGGTTCATACTGAACTTAACATCAAAATACTAACTTCCATAAAATATTGAGTTAATGGTCGCGGTCATAAATATGAACATGTCTAGCCAAAATAAATCTCCAGTAATGATCCCACCACCCAATGTTATCGCAAACTCAATCACTACCCAAAACACTTTCTTTTATTATCTTCTTGTTAACCAATCATAATACTTAGCATAAATTGCTTCACCTATTCATCTTGTCGATTGGTAACTGCAACCTATTCACCAAATCTAGTAGAGTAATGGCCCTGCCATCAATGAAAACTCAAATCTTTTCATCTCAACTCCAAAATCCATCATAATGTCAATAATATCCCCCTTTGGCATTGATGGCAAGACATAGTGAAAAAATGTCTCTCTTCAAACATTGTTCTCGTTGATCACCAAAAAACATATACATATCAATAATCATCTATTATACATTTATACCAATCACTTCCTCAAATTTATTTTCACCAATATGAATCATTCCCCCTTTGACACCAATGAGAAAGGTACAAGAAAAAACTTAAAAAAAAATAGCTTACCAATCATAGGCTCTCAAAAACCTCTCTAAAATTTGCATTGGTTGTATCTAGAGAACTTTCCCATGATGTCTTTAAATGTTCCATGGCTTGTCTTTCCATGTATAATATAAACTAAATAATCCATAGCTTCAAGTGTGTTCATATTAGGTAACCCAAGTGTTACCTCTACTTCTTTAACATTCTGTTGCATAACATCAATTGTTGGAATTAGATAGGTTTTCAATTATAGTAATGTAGTGATCCTTTTGTCTTGTTCTCTTTGTAATGTTTTCAGCTTTTGATTTATCACTTTCACTTGTGATCCATGGGTTGTAGTTGAATGTGCAATAGGATCAAAACTAGCAATTAAATATTTAAGCTCTCATTGAGCTCCATTCCTCTTTAGCTCCAAATCTTGTGTAAACAATGAAAAGTAAAAAACATTGGCTAATAATTGGCCAACTTCCTTCAAAGTTTCATTTACCTAATTTATTTTAACTATAGGTTTTTCTTTTTCTGATGCAACGATTACCATCAACTTATCAGTCATGTTTTTCTCATAATCCAATTTATCTCTAGTCATAGAAGCTTCCTGCAAACTAGTAACTTGCTCAGTGATAGCACTAATCAAAGTATCCATTTGTTCAATTGGTGTAGCATTTCGGTCATATTCAAATTTAGGTACAAGATCTAACAAAATATTTATGGCTCACTGAAGTACTTGTTCTTATTTCTTTTCTTGTCTAATTTTGTCCCTTTTAGCTTTCAACTTTTGTATGTCTGATATTGTCATTAATTTAGTAAGACTCATCTTAGTAATATCAAGAGGTTCTTGAATGGCCTCAACATCCTCTTCTTAGATATCATCTTCAATTTCTTCCTCATGAGTCTCCATCTCCTTTCTCTTCTTCTTATAACTCAAGCTTCCACTTAAGTCCAATTTCCTTTTCATTGAGTGTGTTGCTACATCAACTTCATCTTTCTTTTCAACATCACCAGTCTGTCCAATTGTAGTAGTTGAAATAGATATCATCACCTCTGCAACTTTATCCTTTTGTTCTTCCTCTTTACCTTGCACATCTTCAATTGTACCAATAGGATCTTGGTGTGGTGTAACAAAAGGTAAATCACCTATAATGCCTTCTATTATTTGTTTAGTAAAGACAAATTCATCTACTATCACCTCCTTTTGTTTATATTTTACGGGTTCATGTTCTTTCAAATTCTTCTAAATGATGTTAATTGTCACATTATGGACTGCCTGAGATTCACCAACTAATATTCTTCATAATCTACTTCTTGTTTTTAATTTAGGTCTCATTGCCTCAATTAAATTTTTTACATCTTTAATATATGTAATTCAGGCTTCAGTAGGATTAATGTTTTCTCCATCATTTCTTTGTCTTTATTTAGAGCATACCTCCATCTACCATCAATATTTTTATATAGAGTTCCAGGTATCATCTTATGTAGTTCACTAGGTCCTCTACAAAATTTATGCAAACTATATACAATGGTATAATCAATCTTTTATTTATCTAAATCATCAAAATTATCATAACATCAGTTTGCATCACTTACACTACCATATTCCCTTATACCCTCAGCTATGCTATCTGCAGTCAAAATTCTTAGAGTCTTGGGATCAACTGACTTCATAGTTTTCATGCTAGCTACTTTAGATTTCTTTCCACTAGCCTTCAACTCTTCTTTCTCTTCATCTAAAAAAATTATAGGTTCTTCTTCTTCAATAGTAGCCTTATTTTTTATTTCTCCTTTTTACTCTTTATAACCATGAATCTTTCCCTTCTTTCCCTTGTAATTTATTTGTACTATCATAGGTGTCTTCTCTTTTTCCTTTTCCTTTTCATTTATCACTATAGAAATCATATTACTTCTTCTTGTTGCCTTACCAGTTGTAGGAGTTACAACCTCTACCTCTTCAATTACTATAGTAGCAGAAGAATTACATGTCTCCATAGTCACAAAATTCTCCTTGATCTTATCCATCATGTTCTTGGTTATTACACTCTTCTTTGCTAACTCATCAACTTATTTCCTCACTCTTATCTCTATCACATGTGCCTTCAACTATGAGTGAATTTTTAAATAGGTTTCTTCATAGGTACCAAACCTAGGAGTACTGAAATCAATTAGTTTGGACAATAATATCGCCACTGGGCACACTATTCAATCAGATCGAGTGAAAAACTTTATAATCGATCACCATAGAAGAAAACTTCACCTAAATATATTTGATGTCATTAATTATCATGACACACTGATCTTGTTTAGAATTTATTAGGTGAGTGACCTCACCATCTGGAATCATCCTTAAAATAGGAACATCATTGATCACGCGTAATCCTGTTATTGCATGAATAATCTCCTTTGTAATCTTATGCGGTCTATCCAGCCACAAGAACTGATCATAAACTTTACTTAGAACATATCTTATCTTATTAGATTAAAATTTGTCGGGTAGGTCAGAAACACATGCGAAACCCTTATCTGTCAAATTCTTATACTCATCCTTCAAACTAGTGCCATCACACAATTCAGTAAATGCATTGCAATTAGCATTGTAACCAGTTAGATCTTCAATATTGCAATGAATAGATGATCTCACATCATCAGTCAATAACACACAATGAGTTACTAAGACCAAGACATTAGTGGGATCATTCTTTGTCACCTTAAAATGATTCAATTTGACTACTGGCCTTAGCTCTTCAGTAACTTCTACCAATACAAGAGTGTCCATAATGCTAACAATCATCAACAAAGAACCAAAACCTCTGCAACACAGAAAGATTTTGCTTTGTTTGTCGATAGGGTTCTTCAAACATCACTTCACTTCGAGCACAAAATCACAACCTCCAATTTGCAAACACTTTAAACCGCTTAGGAATCGCTCAAGAAATGCTCACAAAATCACTACTTAGCTCATAGAATGTAAAGTGACAAATGAACTTCACTTTTACCCTTATAACTTCTCATTTCAAGCAATAAATGCAAATAGTCAAATAGTACCTTTAACCGGTCACAATGGTTAGAACATAAAATATCACTAAGCCATAAACAAAACCATTATGTGATTGCATAGGATCATATATAATACAATATTCTTCATCAGATTCCTCCATAATATCAATAGGTATCTTAATATGTTGATAAATCTTACTGCCCAGACAACTTAGGGAATGCGTTATAGATCTTACTTGATTTTTCTCCCCCTAAACCAATAATTTTGACTTAGTCAAATGATGAATTCTCCACACTAACTAATGTTGTGGAGTTCTCAGTCAACTTAGAAGATTTCAAATCCCCTTTCATAACCCATGTATCCTTCATCTGCTTTCTGATTCCTTCAACATATGCAACCTTCTCTCCTTTATCATTCACAGGCCTATTCACCAGTTGACCTCCAATGTTATTTTTTATTCACTTTGCAAGGCCTAACAAGATATCCAATATTATTACAATAATGACATACCACACCATTTTGTCTCCATGATCGAGCATTGGCTCTACCAATTTTCATCCTGTAATTCACTACAATGTGTCCAAAGTTGTGACAAACAGAATAGGTAACACTAAATCACTTCTCCCTTTGGTAGGGGCTTCCCAGTTCACAAGTGACCTTGGATTGTTGATTCTAGCCCTGTACTCATTAGCCTTATGACCATACTTATTACAGTGATAACAGTTACCTTGGGAAATATTAGATCTAGCATTGTAACCTTTAGATCTTCCATAGAATTTCCAAATCTAGGAATCAGTGCATTAGATTTATTAGGTCCAATAGGTCTAAACCTACAAAAATTAGTAGTATGTCCTACCTTGTGACATTTAAAACATATCGGTGTGTAAGTCATCTTGTCATCTTTTTTGTTATTCACCTTAGTTTCCAACTCTTCTTTTTCATGGATCTGCTTTGTGCCAGATGATTCACTAACCTCAAATTTAGAAAACCCTAAACCTTTTTTTTTACCATTACTCTTTTGGCTTGAGAGTTTTTGATTAATTTTAGAAGAAATCTTGTTGAAATCGTCCAATAGAGCATTAGCACTCTCCAATTCTTCTTTAATATTTTCATTCTCTTTCCTCAAATTTTAATTTTCTTTTATGGAATCGACATTTTATTCATTTGTATCATGTAGGTGTTCTTGTGAAGCAGAAACTTCTTGTTCAAATCTATGAAGCTCATCCATTTTAGTCATTAGGGTTTCATCTTTGGCTTTTAGGGCATCCTCCGTAACTTTCATTGCTTCTAACTCTTCACCCATTCTCATTGAGAATTTTTCCAACTCCTTTTGCATGTTATTCTTTTCTTTCTTTAGTTTGTCCAACTCCTTATGTGTCCTTGATGTCCTTAGCTAGTTTCTCATTCTCCAATACCACAACTCCAACCTCAGATTCATCAGATCCACTCTACTCAGATAATTATTCAATGAGATCCTAACTCTCACTCAATTGTTTAACCATCTCTTGTCTCTTAGCCCTACAAATCTTCAACTACTCCTTGAGTTTCTCAATCATATCTTCATCCTCTGCAAGTTTCCTTTTATAAAACTCCATGTCTTCCTTAAGTAAATCTCCCAAGCTGATATGCTTCTTCAAGGGAACTTCGCTCTAATACCAATTGTTAGTATATATAAGCACTGAGAGGACGATTGAATCAGTGTAAACAAGAGATGTACTAGTTCAACCAATAATTTGACCAACTTGTAAACAATAAAACATGCAAGAGTAGCTATGTAGTAGAAGTAAAATAATTCAAACATCCACAAAACATAGGCATAGCTCATAACACTACAATTTTTTCATGTGGAAAACCTTGTAAGAGGGAGAAAACCATGATGGGGATGACACCCATAATCTCTTCACTACAATAAAATGTGTTTCCTTGTTAGGAGCTTACAATACCCTATTCAGGGTTCACCCTATTAAGGGTTTGAATGTATTTTTTTCTAATTTTTTGAAAATTTGACACTATTTATCGAGATGGCACTATTTATCGAGATGACACTATTTTTGACATTTTTTTTTACTAGATAAAACAAGTCGGTGCTAAATCAAATGTTATTTAGCACCCAATTTAGTACCTAGTTTAGTGCCTAAATTAGCCCCTCATTTAGTGCCTAAATTAGCCCCTAATTTAGTGCCTAAATTAGCCCCTAATATAACACCCAAATTAGTGCCAAATTAGTAGTGCCTAAATTAGCACCTAATTTAGTGCCTAATTTAACACCTAAATTAGTGCCTCAATTAGTAGCACCTAAATTAGTGCTTAAATTAGCACCTAAATTAGCACCTAAATTACTGCCTAAATTAGCAATATACATTATAAAGCCCTCAAAACCATTCTTATGCATGGATGCATCACATGGGCTCCAAAAAATGAAATAGAAATGCTCCTGAAACTACTCCAAAACTGTCCATAATTCATGAAAAAAAGAACCCCCTTCATAAACTTTCCAAAACTATGATTTATGACTATTCTTGTAGCCATTGAAAATTTGTTCCAGTAGCCATTGAAACTTTGTTCTAGCAGCCATTGAATCTTTTGGGTTGGATTTGCTAAATAAATGAAATTTTTTTCTATCATTAACATATTCTAATATTTTTCAAACTCAAAAGTATAAACTAATTTTAAGTTGTAAATTAATTATTAATTCTATATTAATAAATAATTAATACTATTTATTTGTATTTAACATAAATAATAGTGATGCAACCCAATTTTAACCCTGAACAAGAATCATAATGATCGAGGTGGATCCAGAGAACCTTAAAATTTCACAGTCTCAAAATCTCATAGAAACAACATAATCTTGACACAACTTGAATTGGCTCAAAAGGAGCTCATATGCAGAAGTTGTGTGTAGTCAAAGACTGTCAAATAGGCAAATTGGGTGTTCCAAAAGATGGAAAATTAGTCATCTCAGATCCAAGGAAAAATGATGTCAAGTTGTTGTGCTCGATGTGCTGATTTTGGAACCATATTCAACTTCAAAAAAGGAGCTCGTATATGAAAGATATGCTTAGTCAAAGTTCTAGTCAAACTAGTTAGGTCAACAGAGTTGACGTACAAATGATGATGTTAGCATAACATGTCATGGTAGGGAAAAAAGGAAGGGTTCAAAGTTGTTGTTCTCGATGCGCTGATTCTGGAACTATATTCAGCTTAAAAAATGGAGCTCATATATGAAAGATATGCTTGGTCAAGTTCTAGTCAAACTAGTTAGGTCAACAGAGTTGACCTATAGATGGTGATGTCAAGGAAGGGATTTGAACCCTGACCTAAAGATGTTGATGTCAAGATAACATGTGGTAATAGGTAAAAACAAGGAAGGGTTCAAAGTTGTTGTGCTCGATGCGCTGATTCCAAAACTATATTCAACTTAAAAAATAGAGCTCGTATATGAAAGATATGCTTGGTCAAAGTTCTAGTCAAACTAGTTAGAGTTGACCTATAGATGCTAACGTGTTCATAACATGGGTAGGGAAAAAAGAGGAGGGGATTTCAACCCTTCCCCTCCATCAACGTACTAGACATTTCGATAAAAATTAGGGATTTAAATGCAACTTCCGTCGATGTAGAGAAAAAGGTATAGTAATGAGCTAGCCTTAAACCCGCGACCCCTTACCTGCTAGCAAGAGCCACCACCACCAATGTACCACCACTACCTATAGTGTGTGTGCACTTTATAATATTTAAATTTTTCCTTTGAAAGTGTAAGTAAAACAAGTGGCCGACTGTTCAAACCGTCGACCCCAATCTTGCCATCTTATGCGCTTGACAACTTAGCCGCCCATGAATTCCACAATTATGATGGATAAAAATAATCTTCTAAAATAATATTTCTCCTTATTTTAACTCAAATCAAAAGAAAAAAACTATAAGAGTTAAAAATATATGTAAAATATTATTTTGTAAGACTTAAATTATAAAAGACAAAAGCTATTACGGGTTGTTTTAATAGGAGATATGTGGAAAAGTTTTACTATGTAAGGGAGATTTAGAAGATTTGTAAAATATTATGGTTTTAACCATAATAGGCTAATATTTTTGTATATAAAGGGGGTGAGTTTGGGCATTGAAGGCTAAGTGGAACTTGAAGAAAGAATTCAAGTAATTTGTAAGAGAATCTTAGAGAGTTTGTATGCTTGTGCAAGTGGGGTTTTTTAATTGAGAGGAGAAAATTTACAAGGTGTTTGCATACTTCAAAAATTGTAAAGAGAGAGAGATTGTGAGGAGTTTATTGCAGGTTTTTTGAAGATTGAATATTGTAAAAAGGAATTTTGATTGGTGATGTTAGTAAAGCAACCCCAGCAATGAGATGCGGACCCAGAAACGTAGTCCTTATAGGATGAACTTGGTTATCAACTTGCATTTGATCCTTCTATCTTTTGTCTTATTTTTCTTTTATCTCCTATCTTTCATTCTCCTTAATTTCTTTTCAAGCATTTTAAATTCATTTTAAGTGATAATTACATTATTTTGGCAATTAGTTAGCTCCTTAAGTTCTGTAAAATTTTTATGAACTTAGTTTACATTTTCAACGGTTAAGAAGCATAATCACACAATATTGCCTGCATCAGGAAAAACTGTAATTTGAATTCATTTACAAGTTTTCTTGTAAACACTAATTATAGATCACATAAAGAAGATAGAAAAACACTAGAACATTTCAGAATTCACATCTCTTCATTATTTATCTGGAACCAGTCTACCCTTACAATGAGAGAAACACACTAATTTAACCAAAATTCAAAAATTACTTTTTTTGGCAGATTTTCACAAAATTTATTTTTTGTCATTTTTGGTAATTTTTAAAACAACTCCTTTAAATCTGATTTCCCCCCTAAAGATGCCCTAAACTAAGATAAGTTGAATTGCCAACTAATCTCTGAAATTGGAAACATGTTTTTGAAGTTATTAAAAAACACAACTTTCTAAAAACTCAAAATAAAACACTAAAAGGTAATTTTGGAGGCCCAAATGAACTTGAATCTTCCAAACCAATATGTCATGATGGTGTCATGTCTAAAATATCCAGTTAGAACCATTCATACATCATCTAGATAATACATATGGATTTGTGAAACACACCTTTATGTGACTCAAATTTTCACATAATGATTTATTTTATTTTATTTTTTAGGTAAATAGTTGCTATGGGCAATACCCATTGCATTAAAATCTAAAAAGCATAATGTGTTGTTCATAGTTGATTAGATATAAATGAAATACCCCCTACAAACTTGTAATAAACCAACCATTTAGACATAAACATGACATTTCTATGATTACGCTACCACCCTAACCTGCTGCCCACCCAAAACAAAAATGTCACTGACTAGACATTATTATCCCATAATTTTAACCATACATACTATGGGACAAACATGACAAGCTATCGATGATTTCAACAAAATTTGGGGGAGATCTTGGGCCGCTATACCTTCCTTGGTTTCCTCTATTTCAAGATTTATTTTTTTATTTTAATTTATAATTCTTAATTTTTATTTTCTACATTTCTTAAAAATACTAAATTAATTAACTTTTTGGAGTTGGTGGATAGATTATGGGATCTCAAAATATGAATTAACTTTTTAAAATCATTATGTGAAAATTTGAGTCACATAAAGGTATTTTCACAAATCCATATGTATTATCTAGATGATGTATGAATGGTTCTAACTGGATATTTTAGACATGACACCATCATGACATATTGGTTTACTTCGTGTCACTATCAAAAAGGTAGTAAAATTATATGCTCTAGGATAGATAGATTCTATTTCAACCACCATCTTCTCAAATGTTAGAGTGATGATGTAGGAAGACAAGTTGAAGTGATACCCTGCACACTATTTGATCACCACCCCATTATTACAAGATTCAACCCCAATGGGCCTTTTGCTAATAACAGGCTGAGAGAGAACCTATTCTACCTCAATACATCCTTATTGGATGAGGAGAGTATTTATAATGTGGTCTATATGATCAGATGGTACAATTCAGTAGTGGTAAAACACAAAGATGTCATGAGCAGATGGGCCCTAGACTTAGAGAGCTGGAAGTCCTTATTCCAAACAATAGGAAGGAAAAGGGCCAAAGATGCTAAGTGGGTTGAAGAGAAGCTCCATGAAGACCTCTCTAAGGTAGAAGTTGATCTACAAAATAACCCATGCTCTATAGAAAGTACAACCATATTATCTAATACCAAGGAGACCCTTAGAAAAGTGCAAAATGAGAAACTTAAAGGTGTTAAAATCATATCCAGAAGCAAGTGGGTGGAGCATAGCGATAGGGGCTCAAAGTTGTTCTTAAATCTACTCAAACAGAAATAAGCAAAGACTAGAATTGAGGAGATCTGGGAGGATGGCATCAAGATTGAGGACCAACAAGCCATTGTCCAAGCCTTTGCAAAATAAAATCATAAAATTTTTACCTCAGAGGACAGTGGGAGCAGGGTGGCTGAGGCTAGAAACAAGATCAGACAAGAAGTGCATGATAGAGTTGAGGGTAAGGAATTTACCCTGCTCAGAAAAACTATTTGCTTAGAAGAAATCAAGGGGGCTATAAGCCAAATGGTTGTAGACAAGACCTCAAGACCTGATGGGCTACCTATAGAATTTTATAAGAAGAACATATAATAGATTGGTCAGGAATTGCTAGAAGTGTATGAGAAAGCCTTTATAGAAGGATACCTAGGGGGATAGATTAACAGTGGAATTATCAAGCTTATCCCCAAGGAAGGAGATAGAACCCTGATTTAAAATTGGTGTCCAAACACACTGCTAAATGTCTCCTATAAGATATTGTAAAAATATTTGGCCAACAGATTGAAAAAAATCCTTCCTAAAATTATCAACCATAACCAAATAATTTTTGTAAAAGGAAGGTACATTCTGGAAAACTTGGTCACTTGTTGGGAATCTATGGACTAGGCTAAGAAAACCAACCAGCAAGCATGTATGCTCCTCCTAGACTATGATAAGGCCTATGATCGAATAGAATGAGTTTTAATCTATCTAATAATGGAAGCCTTAGGGTTCTCTATGATGAAATTAATTTTTCCATTAGTACACTTAGTAAAAAACATTGACAGAGATCATCAGTACAAGCATTACCAGTAGACTACAAGCATAACTGGCGGACAATGAGCATACATGACAGAATAAAAAGGTCACGAGAAAAATGCTAAGTATGGAATTGACCGATGAAAACTGACAAGTGTTACACCAATGAAGTCAACAAGACAGCACTGACAGGTCAATAACATAACATGGAGATCATCACCGACAATACAGTTTTTGAGAACAAAACTGACAGAGCAGAAAATGCATACCCGACGAACAGTTCAAGAAAGGAACACCAATGGAAAAGAAAACCGACCATCAAAAAGGACAGTCAGTTAGAGAGCCTACAAATAGTGGATATGAGTTTTACACATTATATAAAGCATTGTAATTCTATTTATAGAGTTTTAATTTCTTTTAAATCATTACTTGAGGGTCAAGCAAGCTTAATGTAAATGTTTTAAAGCATCCTAATGGATCTAAAACATATCTAACTAAAGATCAAGGTCAAGTTGTAAACCTTGGATCTAGAGTTAACTTGTGAAGCATGAATCAAGAATAAAGCTAAAATCTAGTATAAATATATGTTCAATCAATTGTGAATGAATTAATTCATTGTTTTTAATAGCGAGGAAGAGCATCTAAGGAGCATAAGGCAGAATTCGTGCAAAGTTTAGAAATAGATCACATCAATTATCAAGAACACATAGAGGCTATTGACAAGTAGAAAAAGGTATTATTCAATCATGGAACGATGATTACTCATACATAGGAAGCTTTATTGGATCTATTATTAGCAATTAGAGATTGCAAACATAATAAGATCAAAGACTTATGTAGTTGCATTCTAACAAGTGCATCACATCTAGAATCCTTTTTTAGAAGGTGGACTTAACTGTTCTTTACAAATCTCTTAACAAAGTGCACACTTAACAGTGTTGCTAAAGCTTCAAACAAAGCAGATCTTAATAGGTCTCCACTGTAATAATCCTAATAGGATAGGTCATCAAAAGTGACCAATTGTAAGCCTTAACCACCGCCTTCTTATTTGCAGATAGTGAAGTCTTGTGGGTAACAATCCCCATCACAGTTTTTACTTCCTAACAGGAGTTTTCTGTGATATCATATCTTGTGTCATATGTTATCTATTTTCATGAATGTTTATTGTATGGTTACATATTAAAGAACTTATGATATGATTGCATATCCATAAAGAAAGTATAATAGTTAGATAAGATAATTTACAAACTGATGATTAAGGGTTAATGGGCTAACCAGGAAAAGTTTTAGAGGTACCGATTCACCCCTCCCCTCTCAGTACATCATTCCAATATAATTCCAACAATTGGTATTAGACCTAAGTATCTTTCTTGAAAAGCTTAAAGACTTAAGAGGAAAGATCAGAACAATGGAAAAGTACAGACTGGACATGACTATTGAGAATGAGCAGCTACATATGTAGATAAACTATCAGTAGTATAAAGAGGCAAGAATCAAATTATGAAAACTTATTGATGAGAGAAAGATTATGGAAACCAGGCTGAATGAGAAAGACTACAAAGAATTATAAATACAACATTAGTTTGATACAACAAAATCATTGACGAGAAAATCTTCAGATGCATCAGTAGAAGAAATCACAAGTCTACAAGAGGTCAATCTACATCTTACAGATCAAATCAAGATGCTACAAATTGGTCAAGAAACTCAAATGGTGAAAATGATTGATGTCATGAATGATGCAAGAAGAGATAAAAATGAAAGAACACTGGCCATTGATGATAGGAGGAAAATAATAGAGAAGCTACAAGAGAAAGAATCAGAGATTCAAAGACTTACTGAGCATCACTATGAGGTTACCAACCAGATTATTCTTATGAGTCAAGAAACAAATAGATTAAACACAGAACTCGTTGAAGGAATACAGATCATTGGTGAACTAAGAGAAGAGAATGAAAAATTGAAGCATGAAATCAAAGTCTAGATTCAACATAATGAATTGATCAAGAAAGATAAAGATAACAACAAAAGGATGGATGATTTTCTTGATGGACAGAGTTGAGTCAACAACTACATAGGATTAGGGTACAATGAGAATGGTGAATCTTCTAATCAACCAGATCAATGGAATTCTTTCACAACCCCAAGATCCAAGAAGCTGTCATGCAATCATTGTGGAAAACCAGGCCACACCTCAAACAATGAAAGGTATTTCTCAAGCACAATCTACTTTTATTGGTAATTGTTATAAATGTCAAAAGAAAGGACACAAGGCACATGAGTGTAGATCCAAAGTGACAAATCCAAAGAGGAAAACCTACATGGACAAGTACTTTCATACCTGCAAGATGAATGGGCATACACATGAAGAGTGTTGGAAAAGGAACAACAAGGCCTGGACACCAAAATAAACTGATAATAGGCAAAAACCAACAAGAGTAGGTAACTCATATGTTTGGGACTATAATACATGGGTAAATTGCATAGCATGTGGAAGGTATGGTCACATTGTTGCCAACTATATGAGAAAGTGAACCATAAGGTAAAGAGGTTGGACCAATATAGGTATGGCATGTTTGCATTATCATAAGGTTGGACATGTGATAAAAGATTGAAAATATTGACTGACAGACACAAGTACACATCCCAATGGAAATACCATTGATGACATCAAGAGAATGAGAAACAAGATGTGGGTAAAATCCACAAACACTGAAGGTGCTGGAACAAGCAATGCAAATGGTGACACCCCATCCAATGGATTTGGTGACATCACTACATCCAACTAGATTGTACAAGTATGGAACTACATTATGACAAGTTATATTATGCATCGGTTCCATTACATATAGTTCACATTGTAATATTAGCATGAATAAAGATGCAATATATTATTATTTGCTAAACTATTGAAAAGCAACCATCAGTTATTGGGCACAATTTGCATCGGTGAACACACACAGAAAATTTAGCACTACTTATCTGAATGTATCAATCATTACACAAATGCCAAGTTACTATGTATAAACCGAAGGATATCGGTGAACCTTGAGTCAACAAAAGCTGTCTTTGCAACTTTGCTAACAATCATCGGTGAAGTCACCAAAGCTACTAGATACCCTGACGATTTGCACAAACACCAAAGATGTTATGAATGCCTCTACTAACAAACTCAGTCTTTATATACCGATGAGTTGGTGAGCATTAATAACAACTTAGGGCACAAAAAGTTATAAAAGCTCGACAAGTAAACTCATTTTTGCACCCGTAATTTTTGAGCAGAGAAAAGCAGAGCAGAGAAATTTCAGAGAAATTTGGAGAGCAACCTAGAAAGAATCAATTTTACACAAAGAATTAAAATTCATAGGCAATCACAAAGAATCTGTAAGTAATCACATTCACCGATTGCACTATTTTATTTGTGAAAAGCCCTAAATTTTCTGCAACACAATGGCATCGACTTCTAGAGTTGAGAAGATTAAGGAAGATAAGAAGAAATATTTCAAGCTTGTCAGCAGAGGCTTTTGTGCTAAACCCAAATACAAGCTACACCCTGAAATTGCTTAACAACCTGACGATTCTGGAGCATTTTCCAAAATCCCACCTAGGGTTTTATTGGTAGAGGATGTAAGGTCCTATATTCACTGCAAGATCTCAGAAATAGGAGATCTAGACTTAGATAATGCCTACAGGGAACTATGTGATGAAGATGGAAAGCTCAAAAAAGAGCATAGACATCTGGAAGTAAAGAGACTCACGAATGCACTACATTTTCCCAAAGTTTCCAAAATAGAGTGGATAAAGATTGTTCTCAACAGATTGCATAATAAGACTCTATGGCTCAATAAGCCAAAGCCAATAACAAAGGATGTTATTCATGCCATTACTAGTTATCCTACAACCAATAAACCACAATCTCACAAGCACCCATACTTGGCAGAAGTGGACAAACTAACTGCTGCTAAATCAAATAAATGAGCACTAAAGGTCAACACCATTACCGACGTAGAGCTGAAGTTTGGAGCATGTGTTGTTGGATATAAAATCTTCCAAGTGATCATAATGGATAGCATATCAAGCACTTCTATGAGCACAACATACAAGATCATCAAACAGGGAGAGAAGATGGATCTTGTAGAGATCATGTTACATCAACTGGAGGAGAACACGTGCACAATAAGATCTTCAAGGACAAACACTTGTAAGTTTGGTTCCCTCATAATGAGTATATTCTCTTACTTTGAAGAATACTTTCCTTCCATAGGAAAAGTTGTATGGGACACAAGAAGACCCATAACCATTCAGATAGGTGAATTCATAGAATCACTAGGAACGTATTTTGATAATTGTAATCACCTGAAAAATGGTTTGATAAGCTCAAAAGCCCTAATATACAAATAAGTCCTCTAGGTCCTAATCAAGACTACCAATATCAAGCTAATCACAATTATATAATTAAACTAGATCGGTTTAAGTATATAATTCATCAAAAATCAATAATCCAAGATCACTCATCAAGAG
>MU228055.1:1535379-1547016 GCA_018584345.1 Thuja plicata | reverse complement strand
CTATCAAAATCCATTAATTCTTCAATTAACCTTGAATGAATTAAATCAAATCAAAAAATTAAATACATGGCTAAAGAAATAAATTAAAAGGAATTAATTAAATCAAATAATTAATATTCCTTCAACACGTCTCAAAGATAAAAGCCCCTAACCAATAGGAGGTAATCACTTGGATCAAGAAAATTTCAATCTCAACCATTCCTCAAGGGATGTATCTCAACCACTCAATTCAAATTCAAATTTGAGTCTTTCCCTCCAAGAATTCTCTATAAAAAGAAGCCATTCTAAGCTTATTTGATATAGAAGAATAGAATTAAAAGCATAGATATAATGTTAATTTGGTTTTAGCTATCTAGTTCATCATTTTGAGCATGCTAATCTAGTTCATTTGTATAATTTGATCAAAATTGTGCATAATTGAACATGTTCTTGAGCATTTTAAGCATTTTACAATGAATCTTCCATTTCATGATTGTCATTCTATGATCTAAACATGCTTAATCTGAGAGCAATTCACAATTTAGAGTATAATCTTCATGATTGGGAAGCAATAATTTGATTTCTCAAGGTTTTCTATGTTTTTCGTTGAATTGATCTTACTAACCTTGGATATAATGAGTTATTGAGTGTTTGTGTGCAGTATACTTGCAGGATACATAATAACACATCACATTTTGGCACCCATCGTGGGGTAGATTTCTCATTTTTATGAAATTCTACTCTCTGTTCTTAATAGTTTGACTTCTTGCAGGCAGTTTATCATTTGGGGTCTTTCTTATAGCATTTCCAGGGGTGTTCTATCATCTGCGGGGATTCTTTTATCACCTCCTGTCATGTTGATATTGTCTGTTGATTCACTGAAATTATCTCTGGAAGGTAAAAAGTTGACTTTAATGCATCTTTGGTAATTCCTTTATCATTTCCAGAATGCTTTGTCATTTGGAGTAAAATCTTTATCATTTTTGGTTAAGTTTAGCACCTGAAGTTAAAGTATTATTGTTTCTGGGATTTATCATTTTCGGTCACTGTTTTATCATCTGTAATCCAAAGAGTAGAAATACAGAATAGTTTCATTGATAAATTGGATTTCTAACATGCTAACTTGGTTGTTTTCATGATTTTGATCATCTTTATAGTAGCCTAACATGTTTTGCAGGACGTTTGCCAAAGATTTCCAAGGAGAGAAACTATTAACAAGTTTGTTGTAGGTGGCCAAATTGTGAAATTTCAAACACTTTGACACTTAAAACAATTTTTGTGCATTTCCTAATTTGGATAGAGGATTATTCTCTTTTACCTTTGGGAAAATCAGAAACTCAAACCCCAAATTATGCTTTGTACTAAAATTGGAGGAAATGAACAATTTTCTTTCATATGCAATGTGTTTTATCAATTGAATTAGTCATCTTAACATCAAATTTAGGGTTAATTTTTGGTTTCATTAGAGGATTATGCTCTTTTCCCTTTGGGAAAATTGCTCTTTTCCCTTTGGGAAAATTAGAAACTCAAATGTGAAATAGAAGATTAATTCTTGATTTGAGGAAATGAACTTTGTTTGAAGTGCTTGATAGGAGAAAACATTATCGAGTAGGAGAGTATACTCTTTTCCCTTTGGGAAAATTAGAAATCTAGACCTCTTTTCAATGCCAATCCTCTTTACTTTCTTTATCCTTTAGTTGGGCCTATCGGTGAGGAAAAATTCTCCCGGGCTGACCCACGTGAGAACAAGGTGTGAGCCACATCACTCTAACTCACGTTAAACAAATTTACTCTTTCGGATTAAAGCCTGGGGAGTCAGATGTCATTTGAGCTTATAATCAGCTCACGTCTAACTTAAGGGTGGCCTAACAGTCTCAATCATGTTTTTGTGACCCCTTTTGCCTAGACGCTCTACGGGGCTATACGCCTCAATCACGCTTGCACAGATGTAGAGGATACAACTGAACTGAGAACCTTACTAAACAACTTAAGATTAGAAACTACCTGGATCACCCCCAAAAGGTGATAATCCTTGTGCAAGGCAAAAATTAATTACCCCAAGATACTCATCATATCTTTCCCCCATTTGCATTTGGAACCGGATAATATGGTATCATGACTGGAGCCTTTGCGTGCTTGGTGATAGCCATATTTTGATTAGCAAATGGGTGTGTACTTAAGTCTATGAGCAAGAAATTTTCATTCTATGCCAATTTTGTAGGGATAGTGTTTGTTTTTACCCTTATAATCACAAAATTTTCAAAAACAAACAATCCTTATCAAAACCATGACAAGAACAACTTGCTTTGTGTGTGTGTGTCACTAAAATTTGCATAATTCCAAACACCTTGCAAGCAATCCAACAATGGGTGACTCTTTTCAAAATGGTGGTTGGTTACTTTGCACAAAAAGTTCTCAAGAAATTACTCCAAAAATTTTCTCAAAAACATTGGTCCAAAAGCATTGTCCTTAAGTACTTGTTGTTTGTTTTCTCAAAAACATTGGTCCAAAAGTATTGTTCTCAAATCTTTGTGGTATTGTTTGCTCAAAAAAATTGGTCCGAAAACATTGGTTTGTTGTCTTGATTGTCAAAAACAAAGGTCATTTTGTGCTATTCATCTCAAAACTCATTTCAAAAGTGGAAGTTCTAAAGTCATCTATTTCTAGTCCTAAATATCCAAAGTGCTCAAATCAAAACCTTGGTTCATAGAAAATCAAACTATTTTCTATTAGTTTCAATCAACTCACACTACTTTTAATTGGTCATATCAACCCTCTTTGTGTTTAGAGATCACTATCGAGGTCAATCTAACCTTCATCAAGATCTCAAACATTTTCAATTACATGAACAATTTTTCATCAACTTTGACCAATTGTAAAGCTAGTTTATCAAAACATTGAAACTATAGGTGATAGGTTTCTTGTTCTTTGCTAATCAAGTATCATTTAATCCTACATGGTGTGGAAAAGAAGTGGACGTGTGCAACACATAGATACTTCAAAATTTCCTAGAGTACACATTAAAGCACTACAAAAACAATAATACAATCCTCTTTCAGCTCCTAAAGCAAGTGGGTCGGAAACTACTAACCACACCAACAACACCAACAACAATAACATGGCCGAAATTGAAAATGAATGGGCTACTCAAACTAATAATGATGAAGACCTAACGAAGGATTATATCCAAAAAGTCCAAAAGGATGCAAGATCCAAAAAGATTATGGACAAAATCCTAATGGAAGATAAAGAAAAATACTTCATGTATCTAGCTTCAACGGGGATAAAACTACCTCAAGATTTTGATATGGAAAAACTCAAAACACAAGAAGAAGAAAATCCTATGACTCTCCTTGTGAAACAAGTGGAAGCTTTACAAACTCAACTTCTTGACATGAAGAAAGAAAAATAAATCATACCAAAGAAATACTCTATGAGTACATTTTGTCCGATGCCATTTGATCAAAGCTTACACATGCCAACATTTCCACCAAATGTGGACATACCTAAATATGAAAAATACATAGGATGCACAGACCCTCAAGATCACATATGGGATTTCTACACCTTAAGCATGGAATTCATTTATGAACAAACATATCTTATGAGATTATTCCCTTGCAGTTTGAGTGGACAAGCAGCAGAATGGTTTGCTAAATTACCACATGGGATAAAAACCTTTGAAGAACTTGTAGAAAGGTTTATGTAACACTATTCATACAACATTCAACAACCCATTACTATGATTGACTTATGCAATTACAAATAGCGAGTTGGTGAACCTTTTATATATTTTCTACAAAGGTGGAAAAGACTTTTTGCACGATATCCTCAATTAATTTTGGAAACAGAAAAGATGGATATTTTTGTAAACAACTTGGTCCCTGAATTGAATCATTATATCCAACTACAATGCATTCCAACATTTGACAAAATGATTGAGATGGGAATCTAAATCGAAGATACCTTGATAAGGAAAGGTGAACTTAAAAGCTACAAAGATACTAAAGGGTCTTTTAATCCAAACTATAATGGCAACCAAGATAAATCAAAGTTTTGGAACAAAAATCAGAATGTTGTCAATGATGGAGTAGTAGATGCACACAACCTGAAGTCACAACAACCAGCATTCAATTTATCTACTACTAATCCTCCTAAGAATCCTACTATTGCATCTAATGTGCAGGTTAATCAATATAACAATCAGAAAAAACCACCTTTTACATATGCTCCTAAATGAACATTTACACCTCTTGGGGAGTCTTTGGAATCTGCATTACAAAAAATTGTCACTCACAAGGTGATCACATTATTAGAATCAAGACCATATGAGCCACCAGTTAAGCCTAAATGGTGGAATGATGCACACTATTGTGATTACCATAGAAACAAAGGGCATATAAAAAATGAGTGCATGAAACTAAAACATTTGTTACAAGACTTAATTGACAATGAGGTCATTACAGTGGATGGAGATAAGACAATGAAGATCATACAACTTTTTCATCACCTTTACCTAATTATGAGAAAGGAGAATCATCCAATGCAAAGGGTAATCAGGTGAACTACACATATTCTCATGACAAAACTATCAACATGCTAGAAGAAGCCGATCAAAGTATCAATGTGATCATTATCAAAGATAAGCAAAAGGGTGAAGCTTCTAATGCAGTAACACAAGGACAAGCCAAGATAGTCCTAAAAGGAGATTCATCAAAAATTCCTATATCATCAAAACCTACAATAACCAAGAAAAACCCATCATCTTTCTCATCTAATTATAGATTGGTTGATCAGTTACAAAGAACTCCTGCACAAATCTCAATTCTTGAATTGCTTAAAATCTCTCCATCACATAAAGAGATTTTGGAAAAAGCCTTGGTTGAAACAAATGTTCCTGACAAATTGGACATAGATAAATTTCAAACTATGGTGGGACACTTGACTACTCCTCATTATTTATCCTTTTCTGAAGAAGATGACAATTCCTTAAGTCACCCCCATAACATGCCACTACACATAGAATTACTCATTCACAGACATCGAGTAAGATGAGTCTTGATAGATGGAGGAGCGGGTCTCAACATTTGCACTCTAGGCCTGATTAAAGAACTGGGATTTTCAGATGAGCATATTGATCGTAAAAAGAGAATAACTATCAAAGCATATGATGATGAAGAAAGATCATCAAAAGGTATGTTTTCAATCAGAGTGGGACCTATGGAAAGAAATGTGGTGTTCCAAGTACTTGATCTTAAACTATCTTACAACATTCTCTTGGGAAGACCATGGATATAATAGAGAAGCTTCTCAAGAATGACTCTCAGAGAGTTCAATATCCACATTGATGCAAGAATTTGATAAGAAACTAAAATTACATGATAATGGAATGGGAGAATACAAGATTGATCAATTACTCTTTGTGACAACATTACCCTTATCTCCAAGATCACAAGGGAGACCATCATCTTCTACATTGGCAACAACACCTAAAGTGCAAAAAAAATTCAATGGAACATTTGTATAAGGCAAATCAGTGGAGAAAGAAAAAGAGGATGCTGATGTGTTAAGTTGGTTATACAAAGATAAAGAGGATGCACATCAGGATATTAAGAACATTCAAATTACCACTCAACAATATGGACGTGGTCTACGTATCATGAAAAAAGATGGGATATCAAGGATAAGGACCTTTAGGAAATAATAGAGAAGGTTTGATTGAACCAATATTTACAAAATTTAGAGATCCTAGAGACAAAACAAGAATTGGATATTCTGAGGAATCACAAATACCTCTCATTTGGGATGGGCCAATCTTTGATGAAGAAATGGAAGAATTAGAAGAAGAAATAGAATTCACACAGGATTCATATGAGAGACTATTACATATTTATGATGACAATCCCCAGTATCAAGGTGAAAGATATGTTCCTTTATTTTTAACTCAAACAAATGAGGATGAAGATACAAACATGCCCTTCTTAGCTAATTTAAACATTAATGCTGTTCAAAATACAATCCAAGAGCATCATTTTGATGAGGAGATTGATACACAAGACAATCATCATCCCAACTGCGGGGAAATAGTCACACCTACTCATGTTCTAGATACCAGTCAGTCCATGGAAACAAATTCTAATGACTATGAATGGGAGTTATTCTCTGATGTTAGTACTGTAGATATAGAGATAGATGTCATTCATCAATATGCACCCCAGATGGAGAGAGGTGAAAGTTCCAATGGTGTTGGTCCTTCTAACATGGACATAGATCCACAAGACATCATGACACCTAACATTATTGATACCAGTATAGGATTATTGGTAGATTCTATAGAGTATCAACACATCTTGGTAAATTCATATCTTAATAGAACAATACGTGAAGGGGGACAAAGCTCGGATATTTGACCATTTGAATTCGGTTCACAAAATATCGATGATGACTCGAGTGACAATAGTGAGGATCTTCCTAGTCTAACCATTCTTTTGGAAGATACTATGATAGATCTTGTCGATCCATTTGAACGTGATGAATACAATTCCATCCTACATCTTGACATTAGTGAAACTAACCCAAACAATGATCTTCAACTTTCAAATCCTGACTTAATTGACTGGACTCTAGCTGAACCTATGGATATACCCATATTTGCCAATGACTATGAGATCACTTGTTACCTCAATGCAGTCGAATCTGTAAATTTTTCCACTAGGAATTCTAACGCTAGGAGGATATCAAGTTTTCCAGTCACAAAAATAAAGAAAAAATCAATAAAAGATCTAAGGGTGAAAACCATTCTGTGGCAGTCTCAGATCGTGAAAAAGAAGGAATAAAAGATGAATCTAATAGTGAAAATCTCACTGGGGCACTAAAACATGGGAAACTTGATATCCTTCCTGATCACTCTCAAGAATGGTCGGTGGTACTTATTGAACCAACTCAACCAATTAATATTGGTACAAAGAAGAACCCGTGCATCATATACATTGCTCAATCCCTATCTATGGAAGAAAAGGAGGCATTTACACAGTTTTTCAAAGAAAAGAAGATCAATTTTGCATGGTCTTATTATAATATGCTGAGACTTGATCCTAATTTGATTATGCACCATTTATCTATAGATCCTAGAATAAAACCTTTCAAAAAAAAATTAAGAAAGATGCATCCACATATTGCTCTTTTGGTAAAAGCGGAACTAGAAAAATTGTTGAAAGAAGGGTTTATAAGAGCTATTGCATATGCCACATGGATATCTAATATTGTGCCAGTGTCAAAACATGATAAACCCATTAGAATCTGCACTGACTTTTGAGACATCAATAAAGCATGTCCAAAAGATGACTTTCCATTACCAAGTATTGATGTCATCATAGATCTTATAGCTATATATGAGATGTTGTCCTTAATGGATGGATTCTCCGGTTACAATCAAATAAAAATTGCTCCAGAAGACCAAGATAAGACAGCTTTCACTTGTCCATGGGGAACTTTCTGCTGGAACGTCATGCCCTTTGGACTAAAAAATGCAGGAGCAACATATCAAAGAGCAATGACAATAATCTTTCATGACATGATGCACAAAAGTATGGAAGATTATGTGGATGACACTTTAGGGAAATCTCATCATCGTAAAGATCATCTATAGGATTTAGCAAAAATCTTAGATAGGATGGAGCAATTCAAGTTATGCTTGAACCCAAAAAAATGTGCATTTGGGGTCACCTCAGGAAAATTGTTAGGGTACATAGTTTCTACTAAAGGAATTGAAGTTGATCCAAAAAAATTCAAAGCTATCATTGAGATGCCTCCACCCAAAAACATCAGTCAGGTGTGATCATTACAAGGGAAATTACAATCAATTCGATGGTTCATTGTTCAATTAGCTGATAAAGCTCAACCATTCACCAAACTAATGCACAAAGGTATTACTCACAAGTGGGATACGGTATGTGAAACATCATTTAATCAATTGAAACATTATATGGTGAACCCACCTATTCTAATGGTGCCAATTGTAGGCAAACCTTTGCTCCTATATGTTTTGGCAACCAATACCTCACTGGGGGCACTATTGGCACAAGAAGATGAAACGGGAAAAGAACGTGCAATCTATTACATCAAAAAAACATATGTGCAATATGAACTTCATTACACACCAATTGAGAAAGGAGTGTTAGCAGTGGTATTCACATCTCAAAATTTTTGACACTATATGATGGCGCATTCAATCAAATTGGTAGCTAAGATTGATCCACTGAAATATATTTTAAACAAAGCAACTTTAACTGGAGGATTGGCTAAATGGATGATGATACTAAGTGAGTTTGATATTGAATACATTGAACAAAAGGCTATTAAAGGGAAAGTTATTGCTGATCAACTTGCAGATGCACCATTATCAGGAGACATACCTTTGACTATTGATTTTCCTAATGAATCAATCCTCATGATTATAGAGCATACCTGGAATATGTATTTTGATGGATCATTTGCACAACATGTCTCTGGACTAGGTGTCATATTCATATCACCTCAAGGATATATTATACCAAAGGCATACAAAATTTTGTTTCCGTGTAATAACAACATTGTAGAATATGAAGCTTTGCTAAAGGGACTAAAGATGGCACTCGAATGGAAGATAACAACACTTCATGTATATGGTGACTCTCAATTGGTTATAAATGAAATAATCGATGAATATCAGACTAAAGATGATAAGATTGTGCCTTATAAGAAGATGGTGGATGATCTAAAGCAATATTTTATCAGCATAACATTTGAACAAATTTCCAGGTTACACAATCAAGTGGCTGATGCAATGGCTAATCTTATGTCTCTCATAGAGTTATCTAATAATCAAACATGCTATGAATTCCTAGTGGATGAGTTATCTTATCCCTCCTATAACTGTCCTAACTCAAAGATAGTTTGTCAACTTGTAGGTTGTGATTCCCCTCCCTATGGATCTATTCGAACCTATCTTGAAACCAATACTTTACCCGAGGGTATATCTAATTACCAAAAATGTAACCTTATTTGTCAAGCCTCTAAACATGTAATCATTGAGGAAAATTTGTATCGTAGAGGTTTTGATGGTACCTTACTAAGATGTTTAGATATAGAAGAATCCAACAATTCTTTACATGAAGTCCATGAAGGTATTTGTGGATTGCATTCAAATGGTCTTACCTTAGCTTAGAAAAATGAGGAGAGTAAATCTGCGCCTGCTACCACCATTGACTTGGATACATCACCACCTTCTATTCCTAGCAAGAAACCCAGAGGAAGGAAGAAAGCTGCCACTAGTCATCCATCTTCAAGAAACACAAGGAGCACTATAAAGAATACACAAGCACCTCCTGAGGTAGGTTTTAGACCAAGCTTCATTTCAGACCTCCTTGGGACTGGGCCACTCTTCTTTGGCACCTACAGTCTCTGTGGACTCATTTTCTCTACTCCTGGGATTCCTTATTTCTCCCACCTTGGTGGTATTTTCATATGTGCTGTCGAGAGGACCCCATCTTCCCTGACACCCATAACATTTGCATCCATGTCTCCGAGGTTCTCCCTATGTCTTGTTGCTACTAGTTTTCTTCAACATTATCAGATGGGACATTCTCCTCTGAGGGCACATCTTTTGGAGGGGGCAAAGGTGTCTAGCCTGGATTTGGCTATTTGGTTGCGAAGACTACCTTGTTGAATATCAGATTCTAGGGTAGCTGATCACCTAGATTAACTAGAGGCATCTGAAGCATGATGTCTGGGGGTATGGTTTCTCCTTGTTGATGGGACTTTATGACTGGTCTAATCAATAGAGATAAGTTGTCACCGGGTATCGTGGTACTGGCCAAATTTGATTGTAAAGGTTTTGCAGAGAATAAATCCTCTGGGCCTTCAAGCACCTGAGTGTAGAGTCTCAACACTATAGGGAGCTACGCTGGGAAACTGAAAATATTTGTTCAGGGGAGAGCTGGTTTTACTCATCTTCTTTAGGGATTCTAGTAATGGTTCAGGGTTTATTGAAAGCACGCTAAGTTCACCAAATGAACATGAAGAGATAGGCTAGATTTAGATTTTATTACTTAGTTGATAGTAGTTGCCAAGTTACATAGAAGTTGAGCATATTTGATCATTCCATGTTGAGTGACAAAGTCTTCATATGCCGAGCAAGATAGTTTTTTCATACATGTCATGGATGGCACAAAGTTGAAGGTAAACTATTTTGGGCTGACTTGTTTGAGTATTTAATGTTTTCAATAGAGTTAATTAAGCATTAAATCATTGATCCCAATGCATGGCATGGAACCAATCAGAAAATTAGAATGCCCAAGTGGCATAAGTATTTGAACTTGATCGTTGATCTAGATCTAGATGCCAGATCCATAAGGTATATAAGATTTCTTCTTACCCTAATTTTGTAAGAAGAGTGTATGCATACATGAGAGATGTGCGAAGGGTTATTTCTGAGTGAAGAAGCATAGATCTAGCATAGTAAAAGAGCAGTGAGTAGTAGAGAAAAGATATATTAGATTATTAGATCAGAGAAGGTATTGGAAAGAGGAGATCCATCATCAAAATATAAGTGCACATCAAAGGATTAGATCTTGAGAAATTCTAAAAGGTGTATCAGGTGAAATCTATTAATAGAGTGGTTCTAAGTGACCTTTTCCAAATCTCTTAGCCGAGTGATTAATTTGTTGTAAGTTTAAATCCTTTTAAAAGGTAGATTGTAATGATTTGTAGCTCTTAACTGGGCAGACCTTTAACCAGGTAGATCATCAAGTGTGATCAAATTTTGTAGCCTTAACAGGAACACTTTATTGCTGCAGTAGTGAAGATTTTGTGGGTGTCATCCCCACTCTAGTTTTACCTTCTTGGGTTTCTCGGTTACCAAAATTATGTTTCTTGAGTTATTTATTTTTCTGTTATCGATGCTACTAGTTGATAGATCAATTATATATATGTAGGGTTGTGGATCAGTTTGTTTTAAGAGATAAAAGTTATAAGATCTGATTCACCCCCCTCTCAGTATCTTGCTTTCCCATCTTGTATATCCAACAATTGGTATTAGAGAAAAATTCTATCATGCCCCGCAAGGGAACCGGGGAAGAGAATAGAGATTCTCTTTGAAAAGAAAACCTAATTAACAATTCATGAAAATTTTTGAACTTTTAAAAGAGTTATGAGAGCAAAACTTTAAACTTAGATTCTTCCCAAAGTTCCCTTCTAACTTAATGCACCATTCATTTAATTCCATCTAGTGTGCTAACAATTTGATGTACTTTTTAAACAAACTACATCATATCATTATAAGATTCTTTATTAAGAAATACCTAAGTACTTTCATTTCAATTTTCCATTTAAAACCATCTAGATTCCTAAGTATTCTTTATGAACAATATAACCTTTAAATCAAATGGAATCATCTAAATCATTTGATACATTGCAAATAATACATTTGTTTTCCAATAGCCTTTTCACTTAATCAATAATAAGAAACATACTACTATACTTGAAATGTTAATCATACATCTTGTACATAAAGTTCACATCTCCCTTTTCCCTTTTCCTAAATCTACCCATTCCAAATACATCATTTTAAATTATGTCAATGATTACATTACATTCATCTCCTCATGGGAGGTAACAATA